>VDFB02159142.1:102084-296213 GCA_007258455.2 Sequoia sempervirens | reverse complement strand
AAAAGATTTATTTATCCCTAGATAAGGAAAGAGAGATCAAGTCTAGTATGTTTGGTTTTACAAATTTATGACTTGATGGTTGTAGATATCATGGGCACACTCCTTTATTTTGATTAAGGGGGAGAAAAGTTTGGTCAAACAAGGAGAGTAAAAATTTTATCGATTGGTGTAGACACTGAAAAATGTCTTGGTCTATGAACGCCTTTTTTCCTCATCATTCTCTCTTCTCCTTCGTTTAATTATTTATCTTTAATCATGTTCTTCTATTAATTAAATAATTTTAATTATTTAATTAATTCATCTTTCCTTCTTTATTCTACTTTTGATTAATTAAATAAATTAATATTTATTTGATTATGTCTAACATTTCTCTCTATAATTAAATAAATCGATTATCCATTTAATTATTCACTCTTCACCTTTTGTCTATCTCAATTATTTAGCTATTCACTTAATATTTTCTACCTATTATTAAATAATTGACCCAAATTAATTATTTAATGTCTCTTTCTTATTTCCTTCATTTTAATTCGATGGTAGCATAATAATCATTTAATTAAATTTCCATTTTCCTTCAAAATAAATAATCTAAATAATTATTTATTCCCTCACATGCTTCTCCTTGAATTAAAAATTATTATTTGATTCCTCCACTACCTTCCCTCCACTTTCTCATTTGAATCTTGACCGTTGATTACTTTCGGTCTTCAAAGAATCTTGATCATCTATCCTTAGTCGTCCCTAGCCCACTATTTTGTTGACAATCCACATTCCATTTAAAATGAGAATCTTTCTTAAGCAATTGAGTGAAGGGAAGAGTTCAATCCACTAATGATGAAACAAAATGATGAATAGCTTGAATCTTTACTTATATTCTACAAATTTGAGAAATATTTTTAGGAGGTGGCATGTTTATTATAACATCAATTTTATTTATTTCTACCTCAATACCTTGATGTGACATAATAAAGTCTAATAGTTTTTCACTATCCACATCAAATACACATTTTCTTGGATTCAATCGCATGTTATACTTGCAAATTCGTTTAAAGATTTGACAAAGGATTTTGACATGATCTTGACGTGATATAGATTTAGCCAAGATATCATTGACATAGTCCTCTAAGATATTATGGATAAAATCATGACATATTAATGCCATAGCCCTTTCATAAATTGCTCTAGAATTTTTCAATCCAAAAGGCATGATGACCCAACAAAATGTTCCTTGAAGTGTAATAAAAGAAGTTTTGTACTAGCCTTGAGGATTTATAAAGATTTTCCTGTATCCAAAAATATATCCATAAATGAAAACAAAGCATGTCCTATGGTTGAATCAACAATCATGTCTATGTTAGGGAGAGATAAATCATCTTTGAAATATGCTTTATTAAGATCACAAAAATTTGTACACATTCGAATATGATTATCTAGTTTAGGGACAACCACGATGTTTGATATCCAAGGTGATAGTCAATGGGGCAGATGAAACTTGCTTGTAAAATATTTTCAATCTCACCCTTAGCTAACAAAGACACTTTGGGATTTATTTTATGAATCTCTTGTCTTACAAGTTTAGAATCATATTCTAACACAATGTTATGCATAACTACCTTAGGGTTTGTACCAAGTGTTTCTAAATAATACCAAGCAAATAATTCAGGAAAGTCATGTAATAATGTAGTATGTTCTTTTTTTTCATTAGATTCAAGACATTTTCCAATTAAAATTACCTTATTTGTGTTATATGGATCCATCAAGACATGAACAATATCTCCCACTATTAGTTTGATGTGGTTTGGAATATTAGGGAAAGTTTGGGGTATGTCTTGATGATCTAATAGGTCATATCATCTGATATACAAACATCTTTCCCAAATTATGCATCAACTTTTAGACAATAAGGAAATCCATGATCATAATGATAAGTAGGTAAATTGTCATACACTCCCAAAAATTCTGCTAAGGATTCATTAGTCAAAAATATTCCCAATGAAAGATTTTTGTTTACACTTATCATTTTAGGATGAACTAAATTGAGTAATTTCTTAGGAGGATCTTGCATTTTTGTGTTCACATTGAGAGAAGGTCTTCAAGAAGATTTGGTGGGTTTTGAAGGACATCAACTGAGACCATTTTTTATATCTTGTGTAGCCAATTTTATGAGACCTTGATACCTTGTTCCTTTATACCACAATCATTGCCTTTATACCCAAACTGGGAATTTTTTGTATCCTCTTCCACAAATAGATTCCATTTCTTTCAAAGAAGGTGGTTTTTCATAATTTTTCATATCATATGCAAACATATAAAGTTGGTATCATATTTATTGCTATAAGTTGTAAAATTAGATGTGTGAGGAGGTTCTATGGAATATTGTGTAGATGCCACTATGACTTCATTTGATTCTTTAGATGTGAATGGTAATATTTTATACCCCCCCATGAAATTATTAAAATTATAAAATATTTTGAAGTATATAAAATAAAATCTCTTAATTAAAATTGTTAAATAACTCTTTTAAGTAAATAAAACAAAATAACTCCTTTTTTATATATGAAAATGGCTTAAGGGAGCTATACTCATAGTACAATCTAGGGGGTTCAATTCTATTTCCTATTGGAGTGGGTCTACAATCTACCTATCCTATCCCAACCCCTACAAAATTCTCCTACCAAGGCACGTCTTTCTTTCTTGAATTACATGTGCAAAAAATTTAAAAACTTTCTACTTATCCCAAAAATGCTTCACACATCCTCGTCCTCGTCGTTCGTCAAAGCATCATCTGCCACCATCGTTGTAGCCATATTTGTTCTTGAAACTCTCATCCATTCTAACAAAATCATATGCCTACCACAACTTGTCCTTACCTTAGGTTTGTTGAAGTTGTTATACATGCACAACCAAAACCCTTCTTTTGGTCATAAACCCCCTCCTGCTATCACCCAATGCAATATATGGGTCATACCTACTCTCCATTTCATCCTCATGTTGCATTCCATTATGCTTTGAATAGTCTCATTTTCTTCCAATTCCAACAACCATGCCATGAATACCGACACCACATCTACATTCATCTTGTATTTTTGCATCAATTCAATATACTCCTCCCCTAGCACTAGATCTTCCCTGCTTGCATCACCATTAGCAAGTGAAATTTGAATATATTTCACTCTCCTATCTATAACTCACCCTATAAATGCCACTTTCCACTCTTGAGCTCTCAGGCTGAAAGTGGCCTCCATTTTGTAAATGTCCCTCTCCACCTTCCCATCTGATTAATAAAGGCCTCACATTAATTTCCACTCATGCAAGCCACCTTTATTTCCTATGCTAAAGTGGGTTGCACCTTAATCATATGCTTTTGGATTGCAACATTCCTTCTCTGCATTTAAATCCCTTCAATATCACCTCCTTTGCACTTGTCAACTTTTGTCAAATGTCTTCCTCCCTTAATTAGACACCTTCTATAAGACCCTGCTTTATATGTATTTAATACAACCCTAGTTTTGATTATATGGGAAAAATAGGATTTGAAGGAACCCGAAACCCTTTACAACTTTAGGCACAAAATGCTACTCAAAAGATACAACACTAGACAGCCAACAACATCCCAAAAACCTAAAACCAGCAAAAGAAACAAACAGTTGCTCAAAAGATCAACAAAGAATACCAATAGCCAAACAACAACAAGCCCCAATAGAGCTAAACCACACATGTAGTCTTCTGACCACCACGAAAAAACTTAACAAGAGATTGAGAGGACTGATTATGCTTAGGAAGACCTATCTTCCTTCTTTGTACAACCATCCAAGAAAGATCATCCTCTGAAGGATTAGAGTAAGGGGAGGATAGGGGACAAGCCACCAAAATACCCAAAATGTCATTCCCACAACCCACAACAACAATAGTGTTGAGGGTCAAAATAGCACAACATTAAACAGAATATTACTATTTTATTTCACCTAAAAGAGAAAGATAACACATGGTGATCTAACTCCCAAGGTCCTGGTAATTGGTTCTCAATTATGCTGATATCACTTAGTGGTTGATATAACTGTAATGTTCAAGGGGCCTTTCTTGGTAACAAGGAACAGGACTGCATAGCATCAATTAGTCTACGTTTTAGGGGGGGTTAAATAAAAGAAAAAGATGAATCAGAGCTTCAAATCAAAGAAACATGAGTAAAATTCTTACATATCTAGAAATGCATATCAGTAATGAGTGTTTATTCCACCTAACCATAACTATAGAAAAATGCAATCCATAGAATAAACTATGCTACTGCATACATCCATAATGCTAATTCAAATACCATCAACATTCACTAAACTTACTTCAAACAAATCACCCACTCATCATCTAAAACACAGATCAAATGAATACAATAACAACTTCATCCACAGATAATAATATACTTACCTATCAAATATTTAAAAGCCACATCCATTGCACGTTGAAAGGTAGCTCCAGCATTAATGAGGCCAAATGGCATGCGTCAATAGGAAAATGTTCCCCATTTTGTAGTAAAGGCAGTCTTCATCCTGTCCTCATGGCTCACAAGCACTTGGTTATACCCAGAATAGCCATCTAAGAACGACATCATTTGAGATCCATTGATAGTTTTTAATACCTCATCAAGAGAAGGAAGTGGATAGTTGTCCTTCTTTAAGGCTTTTTTTAGGTTCCTGAAGTCAACACACAGCCTGATCTCCCCAATTTTCTTACATACTGGAACTAGATTGGAAACCCACGTGGAGTGCCTTACTGGGAACATGATTCTTGTTCATAAATTTTTTTGCACTTCCTTCCATATTAATGGTTCAATCAAAGTGTTGATCGGGTGTTGCTTTTGATGAAAGGGCTTGGCTTCTAGCTTCAGTGGTATCGTGGGAGTGATCACAGAGGTGTCAAAATTCTTCAAATCTTCATAACTCCAGGTGATTTTCGTTGTGCGAACCCCAACCTTGGTACCTGCAAAACAACAAGAATAAACAAGTTAAACAAGAGAATGCAAGCCAAAACAAGGATTCCCCATGAAATCCATTTACAACATTCAAATTAGGGAATAAAATAGTGAAGAACACAATGAAAATGACAAAACAAAGATTAAATCCTAATTAGAAAAGCAAACACATGATCCCATGGGGGAATTGGTGCCAATTTGATGTGAAAATTGGCCCTTTCCCAATTCCTATGATGCAATTTTGATGTGTTGGAGAGATTTGATCCACTTTGTTGATGTTGAAGAGTGCTCCAAGCTAAAATTTGCAAGACCTAACTATGATTGATGAAATTGGATGGATATTTGAGCATGGTAACTTTGCATAGATTGTGGAAGTTCCCTACAAGACATAAATACACTCCCCTTGGGGAACCTATCGAATTTATCTTTAGATAACTTTTGTAGCATAATGCCATAAAACTTCCTGAAGTAAAACCATATGACCTTAGAAAATTCAAACCTTCATAGTGGGATGACAATTTCTTTTGTGACTATTGATGGGCCTAGTTTTTGGTTAAATCTTGGGTAGAGTTTATACTTCATTTACTAGAATTGTCATGAAATTTAGTCGTCGAATGTTAATATTTTGTATAATGTTTCCCTCAAACCATTGACAATGGGTTTATCCTATCCTTGTGAAGTTTCAATGACATTAATATATTATGAAGATTATCTATATTAATTTTTCATGTGATTGATGAATGTTCTCTAAGGTGATTTTAGATGTGCAATTATTATGCATACTGACATTTCCATGTAGGACACAATTGGTGGATGCTAAGTTGGGAAAGGAAACCGATAGATGATCATGCAAGGGAATCATTCAAAAGGAGTCAACTGAAGAGAGACGACAGTAGATTCCCCACGACAGTCAATTGTAACTGCCTTGTATTTATGGCATTGAGCAATCACGGGTGTTACTGCAGTGTTGAGTCCACGTTTGGGCATGCATGTCTGACTAGATTCCCTGCAAGTGTAACCACTCTGCCACTCTTTTCCTTGCTTTCCCTAAATGGTGTCCTCCCAGTTAGTGGGATTTGACCGCCCTGTTTAGTTGGTTGAATACATATGAATTTGAATCCGCTTTTGAAGGAGTTCAGTCCCTTAGTTCTTGATTGTGGAAAATGACATTGATAATGTATTGATCACTCTACTTTTCAATACAACCAGGCTAATTACTCTGTTCACATAATTTTCAATGAATGAGATGATAGTCTCAATTTGAGTATTTGATTTTGTATTAGTTCTAGTGGATACTCATCCAAGGGGGCCCACTTGGTGAGTAATCCTTTCTTAGAGTAATTAGCTTAGTTGTTATTTTTTGTTTTGCACTTAGTTCAAAATCTGGCATTGATTGTTCTTGCAACCACTAGAAGTCCATTTTGTGTTTGTTCTTGCAGCCAAAGTAGATAGAGTAGTTTCTTGTCTATTCACCTAGATCTTTATTCTTGTTATGCATTTTTGTTTAGCATAGTTGTTGGTTAATGTTTAGCATTTTCTTTATTCCTTTCCTACAATTCACTTTTAGTATTGTGTGTTTCTTAGCTATAGATTAGAGATGGCTACTTAGGAATTCCTAGTGCACATATAGTGTTGACCCATTTCAAGTCTACATCCCTAGGTTGACAAGTTAAATGCACCTCCACAATGATCGAATGACTATTTAGGTTGGATGTCTAGTCTCTAAATTATGGCTATAGAAGCCTAGTTAGGAGATCCTTGTAGGAGGCCAACAACTACCACCAAGGTAAAGGACATTCCACTACACAATGTCGACAATTAAAGAACATCATTTAAGACCTTGTTGAAAATGACACTACTGAAGTTGATGGAAAACAACAACAATCATCCAATAGCGACCATAAAGTATTCATAGATCCTTTACATGACCATGAAAAAGGAAAGGCCTCCAATTCTTGTAATAATACCAATAATAATTCTACCAATTACACACACACTAAATTTCACTATACCACTATAGTAAACCATATCCACACAACTAATTACCATTTCAATACCATTACCATAAAGAAACTGCCAGAGTGTGTTGTTAATACTCATCGAACCAAAGTAACAATCCAAATTCCTCCTCCACAACAACAACCACCACCAAAATCCCAATACAATTTGCTTGACCAATTAGGGAAGGCCCCCGCACAAATCTCCATCTTCGAGTTATTGCGTATATCACATGATCATCGAGTCATTCTTGAAAAATCCTTACAAGACACAACTGTGCCCACTGACCTTGACATCAATCATTTCTAGGAGATGGTAGGCTGCTTGACCAATTCCCATCACACCACCTTTTTTGAACAAGACTATTCAACTAAAAAGACAAACCATAATGACCCCCTACACCTCGAAGTCCTCATCCAAAAACACAAAGTTAAACAATTCTTGGTAGATAGTGGAGCTAGGTTAAACATTTGTACCTTAAAATTGGTTAAGATATGGGGATTTTCGGAAGCATGTGTAGACACGACCAAAAGAATTGTTATCAAGGCATATGATGATGATGAATGATCTTCTAAAACAATTATCACACTACCTATTAGGGTTGGACCCACAGTCATGGACACTACTTTCCAAGTCTTGGATCTCGACCTTCCATACAATCTTCTTCTAGGCTAACCATGGATTCATGCCATGAAAGCTATATCATCCACATACCACCCATGCCTTAAATTCCCATACAATGGCACTGAAATCACAATAGCTAGTGATCTTGATCCATTCCAATATTGTACCAATCTACGTGGAACACCCCAACAACAAGTGCCTATCAATCAAGAGGCTTCATCATCTAAGTCATCACACTTCATTGACCCATCCTCTCTATCCAAAGCATCCACTTCCAAATCTTCCCCTTTCAATCCTAAGGTTGAGGTCCAAGACAAAGGATGTGGTGAGTATCAGATGAAGATTTCCTATTGTATTAGAAAATTGACAACTCCTAAATCATGCGAAAAACCAACAATAGATAAAAGACAACCCAAGGTCACCATTCACTTGCCTCCCACAACTACTTTTACAAAATGGGGGAGTTAAGCAAAGAAGCAATCAACGAAGAGGATGTGACCTCCTGGCTCTACTGAGAATACAATGAGAAGCTCCTCAACTCACAAAAATACCCATAAAGAAGTATGGAAAAGGTTTCAAAATCATGCAAGACAAAGGCTATGATGGACACAGTGGACTTGGATTGAATAAAAATGGGATGACTGAACATTTTCCTATGTCTAAACGATCAAAAGGTCTAGGCCTTAGGTTTAAATCGATTAAAATTGGTGTTACTAGTACCATGGTACCTTTAGGTGAGGAAGTGAATGCTTCTAAGGTTATCAAGACATCTACAATACCCGACACCCATGAACAATTTGACATGTACGACGATGACTACATTGAAACCGATTCCAATGAATACAAGTGGGACTCCTCTATAACTAGTGAATATGAACTAGATGAAGTCTTCACCGACCTTGACCTATCCAATACCATGATCCAAGACCCTGAAAATACCTATGTCTTTACCATATCTATCCTGAACCTTGACAATACTGATGATGGCATGCCCTTAGTTTATCCTCAACTTATTGATTGGGACCAACTGGGACCTCTTTCTTAGATGTATTTGAGAATGACAAAGCAATTATTGAATTCATGGGATTGAGAGAAGGAATTCCTAGTGGTGATCACAAGGTTGGATTTACCATTGACTTGGATCATATGGCATACTTTGGGGAGTTTTTCCACCCCTCTAGTCGCAAAAGTAAAAATAACAAAGAAAAAAATGAAAAAAATGATAACATGTCTCCAGGTGAAAACCGAAAGGTGCCTTTAGACCATGAAAAAGTAAAAAGAAAGGATGAATCCAAGGGTGAAAACCTTTTTAAGGCACACAATGATGGAGGGTTGGACATTCTCCCCATTACCCAAGAGAATTCACCAATGCTTATTGAGAAATATATGGAAATCAACATTGGAACAAATGAAAAATCCCATAATAATCCACTTTGTTGCATCTTTGACAGAATCTGAGTAGCTTGAATTTTGGGTTTTCTTTATAGATAGACAGATCTACTATGCTTGGTCCTACACTGACATGCCTGGATTAGATCTTGACTTAATATTACACCATTTTTCATTACACTCAAATGTCAAACCTGTCAAAGAAAAACTCAGAAAGATGCATCTACAAATTGCTTTATTGGTCAAGGTTGAACTAAAGAAAGTACTAGACATTGGCTTCATTATATCAATCGACTATGCAGAGTGGATTTTCAACCTCGTGCTAGTGACAAAACCAACAAGTGGCATCCACACTTGTACATACTTTCAAGACTTAAACAAGGCATGTCCTAAGGATGACTTTCCTTTTCCAAACATTGTCATAATTGTGGACTTGACAGTTGGATACAAGACGTTGTCCCTCATGGAAAACTTCTCGGGATATAATCAAATCAAAATTTCTCCTGAAGAACAACATAAGATAACTTTCACTTGTCCATGGGGAACTTATTATTGAAATGTCATGCCTTTTGGACTCAAAAATCTTGGAGCTACATATCAATGTGTCATGATCACTATCTTCCATGAACTCATGCATACCCTAATGGAAGATTATGTGGACAATCAAATAGCTAAATCATTGACAAGAGATGACCACTTGTGAGTCCCAGACAATATTTTCAAAAGATTGGAAGAATATAAAGTAAGAATTAATTCTGAAAAGTGTGTATTTGGAGTGACAACAAGAAAACTTCTAGGCTATATAGTTTCTAGTTGAGGCATTGAAGTAGACGTAGCAAAATTCAAATCTATAATGGACATGCCTCCACTAGCCAACATAATTCAACTATAAACACTTCAAGGATGGATCCAATCCATCAGACGATTCATAGCACAGTTGGCTGACAAGATACATCCCTTCCAACATTTACTTAGAAAGGGGTACCATTTGTATGGATAGATAAATGTTAGGAATTTTTTCAACAGATCAAGGATTACCTATTAACACCACTAGTATCTCATTCTCTATGTGATAGGGATAAAATACTTGTTAGAAAATGAGCAGCAAACAAAAGAGTGTGAATAACAACTACAAACACCCTACACCTCAAGATTGGCCTAATGATTAACTTAACTAAGCAAAATGAAATATTTCACCTTGTTGAGTTGTCCTTTGGTTGGCCCTTCGATCTTCGATGTTGTATGCTCCTTTGGTGGAAAGAGATGCAAGCTATGAGATGAGATGAGGGTGGAAAATGAGTGAAAATGGATGCAAGTATGAGAATTTGGCTAAGTATGGCTCAAGAGAAAATTTTGCAAGAGTTTGGCTAGCATAAATGATCCCTCCTAAAATGAGAGAAAAGAGGGGGTATTTATAGAAAATTTGGAATTCTCCAGGGAAATGAATGGTTGGGATTGAGCCACCAAGATCAAGATGTAGGGCTAAGGTGAGTTGAGAACTCACAAGCCCTCACATCTTGACATGTGGTATGTGAAGTGGCTTGTAAGAGATGATGTGTACCTGAGGTGGAAATAGGGTACATGACATGGAGGTACTACATAGTACCTTGGGATTGGACAAGATCTCCTCATAAAGGAGGTCCTTGTCCCCATGTGGGTGAGAGGACATGTGAGGAATTAAAATTTCTCAAATATCCACATGGGGATAAGAAAAGAAATTTTAAATTCCAAGGAATGCATTGGGGGATTAAATGTGAATTAAAAATTCACACGGGGAATGGGGTGCCTTCTCCAAAAGGAGACAACCTTTAATGAAGTTGACTTAGGACACATTTTATAAATGATATGGGGATTAGGTTGACCTAATTAGGTGATTAAGGTTGTGCAAGTACTTGATTAGACAAATTAATGATAGATTAGAGGCAAGTGGGAAATTATGGAGGATGGGACCTTAATGATGATTAGGGGTGTGCACATCTTAATCATAAATTAATTATGATTAAGAAAGAGGGTTAGATTGTTAAGAGGGATTATAGACCAACTTGCAAAAGTTGGAGGATGTGACAATGAGAGAGAAAGTGAGGAATTTAAAAATAAATTTAAAATTCTAAGAGATAATATGATGAAATTAAATAAAATAGTATATTTATTTAATTTAGAGAGGAAAGACGGGAAAAAGTATTTATTAAATTAAATACTTTGGAAACCTTATGTAAGGCACGAAATATTAATTAAATGAGTGATTCAATTAATACCAGCAAAGAGGATGAATTAAATGAGCAAAGGGATGATTAATGAGACGACTTTGACCATATGGAAGTGGTCAAATTTAGATGTCTACACTCTATATTTCAACAACCACATCGACATTGGGGGAATTTCATGCATAGAATGATGACAAAGGTCATGAACGAGCAGTATACTATATCAACTACACCTCAGTTGGTTATGAGCTAAACTATAGTCCAATAGAATGTTCTTGTCTTGCGATAGTCTTTGCTACTCGATGATTAAGTCACTACATGTTGAACCATCAAACAAATTTGGTTTCCAAGATAGACCCATTAAAGTATCTTCTAAGTAAAGCAACAATGATAGGACGACTAGCCAAATGGGTCATGATATTGAGTGAATATGATATCCAATATGTCGAAAGGAAAGTAATAAAAGGATAGGTCATTACTGATCAAATCACAGACGCACTGACCAAGGATGATCACCCATTAGTCTTAGATTTTCCAGATGAGTCCATTTTCACTTTATATACAAAAACAACATGGAAGCTATACTTTGACGGATCTCACACAAACCATGGTTTTGGAGTAGGCATACTATTTGTCACCCCTCAAGGTGATACCATTCCTAATTCATTCAAAATTTCCTTTCCATGTATGAAAAACATAGTAGAATATGAGGCCCTCTTCATAGGCCTTTTTATGACAATTAAATGGAAGATCAAATATGTTCAATTATACGGTGATTCTCAACTGGTAATCTAATAAGTTAATGATGATTACAATACCAAGGATGAAAAATTCACCTCATACAAATGAATGGTTGATAGTTTTAGGTAGTATTTTGAAATAATCCTCTTTTATCAAGTAACTTGTATTTAGAATAAAGCAGCAAATTCCATGGCCACCATTGGATCTCTCTTGGACATACCAAACAATGTGCCTCAATTTGAGTTTCTGGTAGAATAGTTGTTGATTCCTACCTTCGATATCGTAGAATTTGAGATGATTTATGAACTTGTTGGTCCCAATTCCCCATGGTACCAACACATATATGACTACCTCCATGACCATGTCCTTTCCCCTAACCTTTCTGCTAACCAGTGCAAGACATTTATCTGCAAGGCATCCAAGTACACCATCATCAGTGACACCCTTTACAGATGTGCCCTGGACAATACCCTTTTGTGATGTCTCAACATTGAAGAAGCACAAAAAACCTTGTGTGAGGTACACAAGAGTATATGTGGATCCCATTCTAGCATTCCAACCTTGGCTAGGAAGATCATGAGAGCTAGTTATTATTGGTCTACAATGGAAAAATACTCCTATCTCTTCATCAAAAGATGTTGAAAGTGTCAGATCCATGGAGACTTGATACACATCTCAACACAAGAATTGCACCTGATAACATCAACATGGCCCTTTTCCCAATGGGGACTCAACCTCATAGGTAAGATTCATCCTACCTCCTCCAATGGCCATAAATTCATCATTACCATGACCAAATACTTCACTAAATAGATTGAATCCATTCCCATGACATACATTATTGAAAAATAAATTTTTAAGTTTATCCTCAACTATATCATTTTTTAGTATGGTGTCCCTCAATCCATTATCACTGATAACGATCAACCATTCAAAAACCAAGAAGGCTACCACCTTTACGAGAAATTCCACATCCAACACCATTTATCCACTCCATACTACCCACAATGGAATAGCCAAGCTGAGGCATTTAATAAAACAATCCTTATAATCCTTAAAAAGACTATCATTGGCGTTGGTCATGACTAGCACCTCCAACTTAATCCCACCTTATGGGCCTACCACACCAACATTTGCACTCCCACTTGTGTCACTCCATATTCCCTATTATTCGGTTTCAAAGCTATCTTACCTATCGAAGTTGAACTTCCATCCCTATGGGTATCCTTGTAAGGGCATATTGACGATGAGGAATATTGGGTATCAAGGTTACAAAATGAGCTAGAACTCTTAGATGAACAAAGACAAAAAGCATTGGACCATATTCAAGCATATAAAAATTGTCTAAGTCGTAGCTATAATAAGAAAGTCTTGAATCAACATTTTGACATTGGTGACTTGGTCTTAAAGAAAAATCCTAAGAATCAAGTAGAATGAGAAAAGCCAGGAAAGTTCGAGTTGAATTGGTTGGGTCCCTATATTGTCACAATAGTCTTTAGATAAGGAGCATACCAACTTTCAACTCCTAAAGGGGAACCCTTGTCAGAACCGATCAATAGTCTGCACCTACACAAATTCTACACATAGCTTTTGAAAGTCTTGTCGAATAACCATAAAAAAAAAGATAAAAAAATTAAAACATGTCAAAAACAAAAAAAACATCCAAATAACTTTCAAAAATCCCAAAAAACAAAGTCAAAGTCAATATTTTCAGTCCAAGTCCTATCGAACTACATTGCGTCTATGACTAAACATAGGAAAGGCCATCTATCGATGATCCCCTGAGGCATTAGGTTAGACCTTTTAGGTTTGGTCAAATAAAAATCATGACTCTGTCCTTTTTCAATAAAAAAAAGTCAAGTCATGTTGAACTACGAGGTCTTTGCACATGGTTACATAGGCAAGACCATTTGTTGATGAGCCCCTGAGGCCACCTAGGTCAATCCTCTAGGTTTTGTCACACCAGTTATAATCAATCAAACATTGTCAACTTAGACACAAGTAGTCGTTGAAACACCAAAAAATTCACACATCAACAAGACAATAAGCCAACAAAATCACTTAGTCAAAGAAAGAAAATTTCCAAAACAATCAACAACATTAAACCAACCTGCAACATTAAACTAGTCAAACTTATGTCTTATACAGGATGTGTCCTTCCTGAAACTAGACATTGTCATTTAGTCAAACTCAGTCATTTTCCTTATATAGGTGATCACATGATCTAAACTAGACTTGATGTCTTATACAAAATGTTTCCCTCCTGAAACCAGGCCTTGTCAAAAAATCAAACCACCAATCACTTAGTCAATTAAACATCAAACAATCAATTTTGGCAAAAAGTCTGAATGGTTGTTGACCTTGTGGTATCTTTTGTCTTATCTTTTTCTTGTATTGTCTTTGAGTCAGATTACTAGCTGCCTCAAGGATTTCCCATGAAGGATTTAAAGGAACAATGATGTCTCGTGACTCTTTTCTTTGACTGTTGTTTGTGGATTGTCTTGGCAAAAAGACTAGGGTAACTTGGCCCTTAGTATGAGTCAGGATATTCCTTGTCTACAATTGTCTATTTTGCAATTGGATGACCCTGCACACCTTATTCTATGTCATACCATGGTTTTTTTTGTCCATTTGTTTCATTTTACTGCCCAATGATGATTAAATACAAGGCCTATTATGTATTTGGCAAAATATTGAAGTTCTTTTATACTTACATCCATGTCTTCCGCACTAACATTTCTTCCATCTGGATTTTGACAAGCGTCATGTGACACACAAAAGATATATCCTACTTACATATTCATGTTAGACGCATCATATAGGCATTACCATATGTAACCATACATATATATTAAACCATATATATTGCATCAAAACATACAAAAAAAATATTCATGGCATATAGGCACACATGCATCCATATAAGCATCCATTGCATTCATAATCATAACCCATATAAGCATCCATAATCATAATCCATGACAATTTATCATATTATACATGTTTAAATTTGCATCACATAAACATAAAATGACATCACACCTCATAATCATAAGCATCACATGGCATATACATGGCATAAACAACATCATAAAAATAAATGCATACATTCATCATTTAGGAATCACATATAAGGAATCAACATGTAGAAGCATCACATAATCATATAGACTACATAAACATCATAAATACATACATTATCCATGACATAATAAATGCATCACAATATCATATAATCGCTGCGAAAAATCATATATCATATATGTCGCTCAAAATGTGTCATAGTACAATGTCATAATGTATCTAAAAAATGGAGCTCACAAGCTCGATGGTCAAAATACAAGTGTCATAATACATAGTCAAAATATGTCCTAGCCTGAGCTACCATGCTCTCCAGAAGGTGATCAATGTGGTGACCCTAGTGGCCTACACTCTAATGGTGACCTGTCATAGGGACCTATCTGTGTCGGTCTTGAGACTCCCCCACTACTCTCTCCCCTGCTATGGGATCGCCTACTATGAGATTGTCTGCTACTCAATGCCTCGAATGGGCTAGGTTCCCTACACTTAGGTGGTACCTCAGCCTCGTAAAGATCTCTATAATACTACTCTCTCTAACTGGCCCTAGTAACCTCTTAGACCATATCCAAAGATGGCCCACTGCAAGTGGCAATAAAATCTAGACTCCTCTACTTCGCTTGTTGTGCCCTGATCACTACAACATCCCTCTGACTGTAGAGTGTTTGTCTCTATCCTGAGCCCATCTCTCTCTACCTGCAATATCCTGAACTTGGTCTCTAAGGCTTGCACCTTGGCCTGTAAATCCTATACCCTTTGATCCACCCCCTCCTCTCCATCCCTGATGGGGACATCCTTGAAACCCTCCATGTTTGATCCTAGGACAATCCTCTCTTGGAGGATGTGCTCTACCTTTCCCATATCCTCCTCCTCATCCTACCTCTCCTCTGGTTGCTCCACCTTCATAACAACCACCTCTACTGCAACATTATGCTAATCTCCCTCCTCAAAAACCATCTCCTCCTATCTCCCCTCCTCTTGTCTCTCCTCTTATCCCTCTTCTCTGATAAGAGAGTGATTTGCATCGTCTCCCTACCCTATGTATCTATCCTCTACCTCTGCCTCTCACGTCCCCACCATCATCACCCCTCCCACCTCCTCATCCTCCATCTCCTCTACCTCGTCCTCCTCCCCTTTGACCTCATGGGCCCCTCCCTTGATGAACCACTAGTGCTAGTTGGTCAGGATCAGTTAGTGGCACCGATTTACGTTTTTCCCACCATGTGTCATACTCGGCCATATTCCCTACGTTCGTCAGACCCCCTCTCCATGCCCATTGAACTTCTTGTAGCCCGTCAATCCCCTACTCTACTATAGTCACTAGTATCACTGGTCCCCATGGTGTCACCTCTTTGGATGACTTGGAAAACTCTGTAGAACCCTGTGGTATACCCTATTGCTCTCCAAATTGTCTTAGCACATGCTCTAGAAAATACATATCAATGATGTGTTGTGATTGGACTATCTATCCAATCAGGTATCACTGTTATCTACACTATGACAAGTGTTGATCCTCGTCTGGCCACTGTGCACTGTCTCTGTAAGGGCTCCAAACAAAGTTGACAAGGGTGTCAACACCATGTCTCCAATATCCCACATCTCCAACATGGGTCTATGTCACTTCTCCTCTATACATGCACATGTATGGAATAGAGGCCCCCAACTGGTGACCAACAAGTGGATGGAACATGACAATGTGCTTCCAGGCCCATACCATAAGAAGCGTCACCCCACAACTCATAGATTGTCCATCACGATATGAAATATCGTGTAGCTAAAAATAGAGCACCGCAACCAAATAGGGACCCCATGCATACAATTTATCTCTAGTTGCCATCCCCACTAGCATCTTGCCACATCCAACCGAGAATCCATGTCCTTGACGGTTTGGAATGATGATCCTGACAATCAGTGTACACAAAATGTAGTCAAACTGCTTGTACATCTCTGCCAAAGTCTCCCATTGGATCGCATAACAATCTATCCACAAGTCTCTAACATCCTCATATACATAATACTCCAATAGTGCTTGCTATCCACATCCTGGGTCATATCAAACCCGCTCTCCTCGAATGGGTAGTCATAATATCCTGTATACATCCTCAAGGGTGACTATCACCTCCCCTATCAATATATGAAAAGAGCATGTCTTTGAATGCCATCTCTTTGTGAGTGCAGTCATCATACCCCTATTTTCCCTAATAACGGGCATGAATGTCACATGATATAATCCAAGATGCCACAACCTATGCTTTTTAGCATTGGTCAATTGATCTTGTAGTCGGTAGGTAGCAGGTTGGGACTCTCGTGTATAGATGGGATCAAGTGTCGCTTGTAGTAACAAGTACAAGCATTGCGTTAGTCAAAACACCTAGTTAAACTTATTGGACACAAGTTGTAAAATAAATTTTATCTTATGTTGGGGCAAATCTCTCAATAGTCAACTGCATCACACGGTTTAACAATTGTGTCACATAATTTCAATTGTGTCGCACAGGCTTCATATGCGTTACTTTAAAACACTTGTCACATGCCTTGGAAGATATGTCATAGGGGTTCAATTGCGTACAACCCCCAATAAATTGTGACTGATCAAACCATTTGCATAATTTCCTAGTCAATTGTGTTGTTTCCTAGTCAAATGTGTCACACGTTCACAGTTGCATCTTTGCAAACCACAGACGCGTCATTCTAGTACAATTGCATTGTAAAATATTGAAAACTAAACCTACCATAGGCATGATTACATCACTTGCGTCGTTTCATGGGAAATTGCATCATTTGTGATTGCACTTGTGTTGAACCAAAAGCAACGCAATTGACTACTAATTTTTTTGAAGCCTAAAAATGTGTGAAATCAAAAATTGACAAACTGCGTTTGTAGGCACTTATCGACTCTCTTGCACCCTCCGGTTGTTTAAAATTTTGCATGCGATATCCTCGGTGCTTGGTGTGTGGAACAGATGACATCTTTGCAACTTCTTCTCTCAGAGCTCCTCAATTTTCAAACTCAAAATGCACAAATGATCGATTTGACCTAGCAATTTTCAATTTATACCTCCTCAAAATTAGGGTTTTGACTAGGGTTTGTGTTGGTTGCACTCTATGAGAAGTTTGAAACCTTATTTTGACTACCCTGAAGGTCTTGAAACTTGATTCTTTTGCCACCGTGGTATTTTTGGTTATTAATTTGACTTTTCAAAATATTTTTTTGCATTTTTTGAAAAAATTGTAAATTTGTTTTGAGTGGGCATAGATCTACACTGTTCATACCAGGACATGTTTTGACTGAATTTCTTTGACACAATGTGATAAATTGCATTGTATCAAAGAGGGGCAAAATGTAAACTCTAAAAATTGTACTCCTAGGCCTGCGACTCCTAAATTCTTCATCATTTCCCTTTTAATCATTGATAATTAAATAATTTTAATTATTTAATTATTTCTTAATGTCATAAGTCCTATATTAATTAAATAATTTTAATTATTTAATTAATTCATTTCTATCTTTATTCCTCCTTGATTAATTAAATAAATTTTATTTATTTAATTACGTCACAAATTAAGTCCCCTTCTTTCTAAAATTAAATAAATCTTTAATTTATTTAATTTTTATCACTTTCCACTATAATTAAATAATTATTTTAATTATTTAATTATTCACTAGCCTCTTCTATCATAAATTGAATAATTATTTTAAATTATTTAATTATTCATTGGCCACCTAAATTAAATAATTTTTTATTATTTAATTTCTTCTGACCTCTTTATCTGTGTCAATGCTTATCTATCCATGTCTCAATTAACCTCCACCCTTGATTAAATTATTTATAATTTAATCTTGAATGTCAATCCTTATAATTTTTCCCTAACCCTATTCCATACTACATCTTTCATTCTTGGCCATTAATTATTGACATTTAATCTTAGCACTTCATTCAAAATTGTCTTTCCTATAAAAGACCTTGTCATTGCCATTTTGTGAACCATCTACACAAGCTTATGTGATCTTATGCTATCTTGCTATCAAGTTTATCAACATCAAGTCAAGTGCATCCATAGTCAATTAGAATCTTCAATATTTTGCTTTGTCATTGTCATTAGGCGTATTTGCATACTCAAAAATTTGAGGGCAATTATTCATATCAAGCAAAATGGAGAAGTGCAATGGAGGCGAATCAATGGTGGCATGAAGACTATTTGGTAATATTGTTCTATATTTTATGTCTTTATGCTTATTTGTGCTTCATTGTTTATTAGGGTTTGATTTACATGCTTGCTGCCTAACCTTGATAATTTTAGCCCTAATTACACGTATAATGTGGAATACAATTGAAATTTTAAATGGATTCATATATAGTTAAAGTATAGAATATTTAGCTAATAGATTAAGGTGATATATGATTGTTACTTATGTTTGTGTTGGTAATGTGCAGGAAGGTAACATTGTTGGCATGAGAAGGGAGAACCAATGAGAGCAAATCAAAACAAACTTCTTCTTGAGGATATAAATTTGACCCCATTTGGGACTTAGAAACAAGTAGAGTTAATGTATTAGAGGACTAAGTTTGTGAGGGTTGTTTTTAAATGACTAATTTATTTAAGGCATGTGAGGGCATTTAATTGGGATTCTTGTGAGGTGTAAGTGGGGAATCATGTCTTAGGAACTCCTAGCTAAGTTTGAAACTCGGATGGACGCTTGAATGGGATTTTAAAGAGAGTTGTTGGTCATTTTTTTGGTTAGGGTGCAAAAATAGGGTAGGGACCAAATGGGCATGATATAGTGCCCCTTGGACATGATTTAACCCCTAACAAGTAAAAAAATAAGAAAAGAGTCAATGCCTCTCATCTAAGTAAAAAAATAAGTTTTCTTTTCTACTTCCATTTCCTTTGTTAATAGTTGTAAGAGGATGTCGTGCTAGTATGGTTCATTGTTGAATATGACGAGTGGAGAACCTCTATCAAAGTAAATTGATACTATGTTATTCTTGTTCCTTTGTAAAATGTGAAAGAACTCCATTCCTCATTGTGGGTGTTGGAGGATTTCCTTGCTCGAGGGTATGGATAGAGCCCTTGTGGCTTCATGATGCCATTACGATAGGGTGGAGAGCAATCCTGGTTCAATTGTTTGTCATTCCTGACATTTCTTAAAATTAGTTGTAATATGGGAAACTAGTGATTGTTGTAACAAAAAAATATATATGGAGGAAGAGAAAAACCTTCTTCATAGGTGTGTAAGTCTTTTTACTTCTCAAAAATTACAGTAATATTATAAGTTTTGAAGAATGAGTTTCATATGGTTCAATGTAGAAATAGAAAGAGTAGGCCTTATTCTTTGTGTTGGCCATATATTGGGTGTAGCACTAAAAGTTTTATATTTGATACAATGAAGAAAATATGGGTACATTGTGAGTTTGCAACAAATTATTTTTCTTTGAGTTACGTGAAGTTTAAATGTATAACTGTATATACCCTTGTACAATAAATAAATATATAAACATGTATTTGGATGGAAATGATTATTTTCTTTTATCATTAGAAAGGAATGTAATACAAACCAATTTAAATAGAGATAAAGATTAAAGATGCTTGCTTGAGAGACAACATAAAGAGTATATTCTGGTAAAAAATAAAATAAAAGTAAAGCTACTTGATTGTATAGGAGCTTAGCATAAAATCAATATGTATTTAATTATAATACATACCATTGAAAATATAATCATTTCAAATATCTCATCTTATTTATATACATATATACATTCAGGATAACTCTAGTAACAAAATGCATACATGGGATGGCAAACGTTTCATATCTCCTTGCATAAAGGATCTATAATGTTTACCACTGTACACTTATATATTCATTTTACTTTCATTAATGTTGGATAACAAAAAAAATAGAGGAAGATGTTTATACAAATATATATATTAAAAGGGTTTAACTCATTAAAGATAATGATAATAATTTAAATCAAAGAAAAAAAAGTGTTGTGTTCCTATGGAGGCAATGAACAGTGCAAGAATATATATCTATATATAAAACAGATGTAGTAAATGTTGGAAATGTTGTTGTAGAGACTTGTGCAGATGTCCAGAACACTATACTTCAACAATACTAGGATCTGAATATTATCCTCACCGAATGTGTAAAGCTCTTGGGTAGAAAACAAAAACAAAAGAGAAATATTGAATGTCTGGCCTGCACGAGTGGATCCCCCCTGCAGTAGCGGCTTGCACCATACCAACTATATCTTTGCAGCATAATGGAGTTCAAGAAATAATTCTAGGGGTGCAATATTGAAATATTTCATCTTTCCAACTTTGAAATGTTTCAACCCTTCATTCAATTCTCAATTAAACTAAACTCACAATTGTGGCAAGTAAGTTACCTCAAAAATTTGTGCAAGTTGTGCCATGCGTACTTAGGAGTAATTGTGCAACAGTTAAGGAAATAAATGTTATAAATGTCACCTCCATGTGTTAGCAATGCAATCTGAAAGTAGATCAGAAACATATCAGGTTTTTTAGAGCTGTCTAATCCTTAAGCTCAGAACAAGATTATTGTAATCTTTCTCACCATTATATTAGTTGTGATAGGTAGTTGGTAGTCAAGTGTTAAATGTGATAACTTTGAGATGTGTGACCAGTACCATCAATCATAGATCACAAGCGGTCTAGCATTGGCACCATTCTTTGTTAGGTCTGCTCTTGGTACTAGTTTGTAGGGAAACAAGCCATACTTGTTTTAATGCTAGTACATCGTTTGGAGAATGACCCAATAGTTGGGGTTAGTTGTAATTTATTCCAGCTGGTCAGCCTAATGAGATAGGTGGTGCTAATTGTTGATGGCCAAATTGACACAACAACGTTAAACAAAATATTTCTACTCTATTTCTCTTGAAAAAGATAACTAATCTAAAACCACCTATCTTCCAAGGTCTCTATAGTTGGTTCTCAACTATGTTGTTTTGTTGAGCGGTCAATGAGGCTATAATGTTTAAGGGGCCCATTGGTTATTGAGCTTCTCGGTTGCTGCAAGATCAAACTTTTATCTAAATCTATTCTAATCAGGGGGTGTACAAAAAGACCTAAAAGATAGATCAGGGACATAAGAGTGAAAAGAATGTTGATTCATTCAATTAATCAGACATGTTACTCTCCAAGGAATACCTAAACTAAATTGCAGAACAAATAAACTTGTAATCAATACAAAGCTAGACATTCATTCACAGTGCAAACTTTAATAGCAAATCACAAATCACCATTTTGAACAAAAGAAAAGATAAAAATTCATTCCTCAAAGAATTCCAAATCAAATGATTAACAAAATAAACATCATTCCAGAATACAACTTAAAACAGGTTTAAATTTGTCTGCTTCTACTATTGCAAAATAGATAAACAACATTTACAAGTTTGGAAAGATTCACCAGTGCACATAAACCAATGTCTTCAAATTGATTAAGCTAAACTAAGAATTGCAGAAAATTGTATCATCTACTCTACTACTAACTCTAATCAGCCCTAAGCAAAAATGTCTAAATCCTTTTTCTAAGTGTCTAACCCTTTACAATGAGCTTCATTTGACAATTAATAGCTCAATCATTTACATAATTCCCTCCAAAATTCAAACATCAAAAGTTGTAGCTTTTGTGTGTAGGCAGTTAAATCAAAAAGATAACTTTTTGTTTCAACTTTCCTTTGATTTTAGTTGACTTTCAGTTCGCAATTACAATTTCTAATTTGACTTAGAGTTCCCCTTTTGCGCATTACATAAATCATCATCATTCTCCAAAAAATACTCCAGATGGAACCACCAAGCCCTTAGTTTAGTGTCAATTTCACTATCTCTTCAAAAAATATCCACTTTTTGCACGTTTGATTTGTAAATCATTTCTTTTGTGATTTCTTCTTTTCAAAAAGGTGCCTATAAACATAAGGCATTTTAATTAATTTATAAAATAATCAAATAATAATTTCCCAAAAGATAATTGGATGCAAATTATTTCAATTAAGTGTAATAAATTTTAAATTCCCATAATTGAAATAAAATAACTTTAAATTAATGTCCTTTTGAATAAATAGCATTAATTTAAAACAACACTAGATAAAATGCCCTATTTGCATATGTAACCTGGGTGACATTTACTTCTGAATCTGGCATTACCTGAAAAGATCAGAAAAGCCATAATTACTTAGCCAAATTAATAAATCTCACAAAAATGTATAATTAATCAAATTAATTAAATTCAATTTGTGCATATCTTGTAATAATTGCATTCAATAGGTCATATTTCATTTAGACATTGGTCAAGCAATTGTATATTTTGCATGTATTCTATGCTCACATGCACTACAAATCCAAAAGTTCTCATGATTAAACTTATGCAAAATTAATGAATAGAAACTTGTTTTCAGAAACATAGCTCCTCCAAATAAGATTGTAGATCCGCAACATTTTTTCCTTTTGCACTTGCATCTATGCTTTCATAAAAAGTTTCACTTCCATCCATATTGACCATATTCTTCTCTAGGCATCAATCACCAGATACAAAAAGTTCCTAAAGATAATTTAACAAAATCCATAGTGTATAAATCTTGCAACCATAATCGTCAATAAAATCCCTTTAAAGCCTTTTGTTCAAACAATTGCATGCCTTTATGTGCTTATACATTTCATCTGAATGGCATGGACATTCCCATTTACTGTTGCAAAGTTCCCATTTAAGCACAGGCAAAGAAAGATGGTAGTTAAAGATATGGAATCCCTTTTTATACCTGCATTCTGCCAATTTTGCACGCTTGGAGATCTCTAAAACCCCTTTCAACATATTTAATTTGTGCACACTCTGCCATCATTGTTCTTGACTCAAACTACTACCACATGCAACCTTGTTTTTAGAGGTTTGTACATTCCCAAACAAATGCACATGTTTGTTTGTAATGTGCTTGCTTCCAATGCTGGAAACTTTTCTTGTTTCTTTCCATTAGTTGTGTTATTTTCCAATGCAAAATTATTTTCCCTATTATGAGTACTTTTCAATCCTGTTGAAATGCGGCGCTTAAGCCATTGCTTGTCCTTAATAGAGGTTTCACGTCCAAATGTTCCTCGAAAGGCATCATGGAGTTCTCACATACAAAAAATTACCCAAGTAAATTCCATTCTTGGAAGGATTGGAATCTGACTTTGCAACAACCAAGAGCAACAAAAGCTAGCCGAAGACGTTCTTATTTGTTTTACCCCCTTAGCATCACCTCGAGAAACTCAAGCTTAGCATGCAGCTTTCGCCTTTCTTACTCAGCATCTTCTAATTCTAAGAGACTTGTTGACAAAAAAGCAAGCACAATAGAGATAACCAAAACACATAAAACATTGCTAATTGGAACGCTAAAATTGGCAAACCGAGCCTTTCAATTTATAACCAAATATGCATTAAATGTACAAAGAACTCTAGAATATAGTTTGATAGCATATTAATGAAAGATAGTTGAGAAAAAATGGTAGGGCGGATACAGATGGCTGCACATGTATTTCATGGATGATCTGGAACCTTCTCTTGCTTGTGTCGACCATGGAAGTGGTTGGAGTAATTAATTCATTTCAACATCCCCCTTAAATTAATTACAGTAACTATTCTAAATATCCCCCCATAATCTATAAAGGATGGGTCCCGGCCTAAAGCCTTGTTAAGTACCCATTTACAATCATTTATACACTTAATGTTTGGAATTCATGTGAATCCCCCCTGAATGATAACCATGAGACAATCATGTGACTGCTCGTAAGCCTAAAAGATGTCTAAGAAATACAAACTTAGTTTCACTTAATGCCTTCTAAGTGAATATATCAACAATCTGGTCCTCTATCTTGCAATATTGAAGATGAATCACCTGTTGTTGGATGAGATGTCTGATATAATGATGATAGACCTCAATATGTTTTTTGTGAGCATGAAATACTAGATTCTTGGACAATGAGATGGCACTTTGATTGTCACAATGAAGTATAGAAGGTCTTGTCTGATGTTGCTTGAGTACTGATAGAATACCCTATAGCCATGTTATTTATTTAGCTGCTTCATTTGCTGCAATATACTCAGCCTTTGTATTAGATAGTGCAATAGTAGATTGATTTTTACTACACTATGAAATAGGACCTGAACCAAGATAGACAACATAACCTATAGTAGATTTGCGGTCATCTGCACATCCTGCCCAATGTGAATCTGAATACCCAAGAAGTTGTAGATCTCCATGAGATGAATAATAAACACCCATTGTCAAAGTCCCTTGCACATATCTTAATATTCTTTTTGTTGCTATCCAATGTGGAACCTTAGGAGAACTCAAAAATCTAGAGACCACACTTACTAAAAATAAATATTTGGTCGAGTGTGAGTCAAGTACACAAGACTACCAACCAATTGCCTATATAAGGTAGGATCAATATCTTCCCCTTCAATATCCTTGCTTAACTTTAATCCTGGAGCAACTAGAGTAGACACACTCTTACAATCTTCCATCCTAAACTTTCTCAACAAGTCTAAAGCATACTTGGTTTGAGAGAGATAAATGCCATCATCCTTTTGCCATACTTGTATGCCAAGAAAGTAGTGTAAAAAACCAAGATTTATCATCTCAAATGTATCTTGCAATTTTAATTTTATGTCACTAATTTGGGTCATGTTATGTCCTATAATGATAAGATCATCAACATAAAGCACAATGACTATGATACCACCATCATCAAATTCCTTGACATACAAATTTGGATCATGAGGACTATTATGGAAGCCTTGGGTTTGGAAATATTCATCAATTTTAGCATACCAAATCCTTGGAGCTTGTTTCAAACCATATAGAGAATTCTTTAATTTGCAAACCAAGTGTTCTTGTCCTAGAATTTCAAATCCTTGAGGTTGTGTCATATAGATTTCTTCATCAATTTCACCATTCAAAAATGCATTGTTAACATCCATTTGGTGAAGAGGCCACTTGAAATGAGCTACCAATGCTATAATAGTCCTGACAGTACTAATCTTTGCTACAGGTGCAAAAGTTTTTGTGTAACTTTAATTCCCTCTTTTTGTGAATACCCTTTTGCCACTAATCTCGCCTTATGTTTTTCAATACTCCCATCTGACTTGAACTTAGTCTTATATACCCACTTATTGTTGACCACATTCTTACCCTTTGGTAACTCCACCAATTCCCAAGTTTTATTCTTTATCAAAGAATCATATTCATTTTGCATAGCTTGTTCCCATTCATGTTTTCCTTAGCCTCATCATATGTTTGAGGATCATTGGTTTTCATTATGGTGGTCATTAGGGCATAATTAATTTGTTGAGTCTTTTGATAAATATCTTGAATACTATTGGTCTTTGGAGGAGGACTAGATTCCTCAACTCTATGAAATGTTTCTTGGTCATTAGGGCATAATTAATTTGTTGGTCTTTTGATAAATATCTTGAATACCCTTGGTCTTTGAAGAGTTGACAAGTGAGGTGAGAACATCAAGGAGGATAGCATATGTTTGTTATGAAAAGATAAATGAAGCCCTTAATGGATTAAGGACAAAATATTGTTGAATGCTGCAACATTTTGTTTTTGTATGAAAGCAATGTATGAGGCCAATGATGCCCATTAAAACTAGGATCCCTAAGCACCTGCAGTGTGACTCTATGGGAGGTGTTGAGAAAATACAAGTGTTGAGCACCTAAACCGACGATGGACTGGTACCCAAATGTGCCAAAGCTCATGGGTAGAGCATCCCAACAGCCACATGGGATTTCCTAGGTTCAATCACTAGATCTAGAAGATTTTAGATGCCACATCATCAGTGAAAGAGACTGAGAATGTACTAAGAATTCATGGTAGTTATGATTAGGGGGGAGTGTTGGAGATTATAATCCCAACTACCATGCTCTGCATTTAAAACATAAGCTTCTCACTGATATTCTTGTTGACTCTACCACCGACCATTCTGAAGAGTTCTCACCGACCTTCATTGCTCACATTGATTACTGTTTTCACATTTTGGAGAATTCCTAAGCCCTCTATAAATAGAGGCAAATGCATTGTGGCTATTCACTCTTCTCAGAGTCCAGCTCCGTAGAGCTGCAAGAAGATAAGATATGTAATGTGTTTTGATTATTTAATATAATTTGTGTTAAATCTGTGGTTGCCATTTTATTCTGTTTCTGTTCTGCTCTCCCCTCTTCCAGCACCTGTAACATCTTCGTACTTTATAAAACTGTCAATGTTCAGAGGCCTTCCCTCATCCATAGACGCTGTTTCCTGAGGCAAACTGTCAAACAGTTCGCATGCCTTCTCGATTTTATACAAACCTTACAATTACTGCATTCACTCCAAAGTTTCGATGGCCTTTTATGAATGAAATGTGAGCGTTATGCATGCCTCCACATCTTGTATTCATGTTCACTAGAGCGGCATTTTTGTGCGTATCGTGCAACATTGCATTCCATGAGGAGGCTTCTCCTTTGAAGCATTTTGTTAAATGGCTCACATGCCCCCTCTACATCCACCGTTTTGCATGCATTTACCACCAGGGCAATTGCAACTAGCAAAATTTGACAAGATCTTAAATCATTTATGTCTCGGTGGATACTCATATGTTTGTTATTTCAAAGCTTCTATTTCAAATTTTTGCTTAAAAGCTTCAAAAGCCTGTTCAACAAATCTGATTTGTGCACATTATGCATTCATTTCGCCATGAGATGGCACCTCTCTCCAAGCATTTTGCGTGCTTTGTCTATGTTTCCATATCTCCTACGCATTTTATCAAACAGTTCATATGCATTGTTTATGCTTTGAAGGACATCCATACTGTTGGAAAGCTCCTATTCATGCGCAACCAGAGGAAGGTGCGGGCAAGGGTTGTGGAATTCGGCTTTACATCTGTATTTGATTTGGAGGATTTTTTTTACAGCCTCTTCACTATTCCATTCTATGCAAATTTTCCATCATGGCAATTCATGAGACCATCTCCCTTTGAGGCATTACGTCGAACAGTCTATGTGCCTTCCTGTGCATGCTTTTCACGTCTTGTATGCCGATCAATTTTATGCACCTTCTGTAATCATGGCATCCATGAGAATGCCGCCTCATTGAAGTATTTTGTTCAAAAGATTCGTTGTCCTGAAAGTTTCTGAAGCCTATTCAACAGAAGCATTCTTGAGCATACCCTCTGCCTCTTATTTTGGCAAGCTTTTGAGTCATTTTGGCGAGCGGTTGATTTGCCTTGTCGTTGCTTCCATATCTCATATTCATCGCAGGGAGGAGGATGATGTTGCTGTTTGTTTAAGAAAACTTTCTCAACATGCCAATTGCATTTACTTGAGCATTTCTGAAAGCCTTGTTCACCGATTCATTTCATGCATATCCAACAATTACGACATCCATGAGACCGCGTTTCCTTTGAGGCGGGAGCAGAACCCATTTTCAAAGCGGAGTCGGAACTATTTCAGAACCAATGCAGGAGCGGAACCATTACAGGGCTAGTGTAGGAGAGGAACCATTATAGGGCGGAAGCAGAACAAAGTCAGAACCAAGCACTTGCGGAAGCAAAACGAAGTAAGGACGAGGAACTTTTTTTGTACCCGGTTCAGGGTTCTCCCCGTGTCCGGTTCCCATAAGGCTGCGGGGCGGGATTGAGTTGATTGCATGAAATTCATGGTTTTTTTGAAGGGCTTAATGCATGGCCGGGCCCGATCCCAACGGGCCTCTTCTTTGTATTTTATATATATATTTTGAACTTTTTATTTTTTATTTTTATTTCTTTTAGGATTTTAACTTTTTTCTTTTTTAAAAAGTTTTTCTTTTGTTTTCTATTTTTTGTTTTCCTTTTTTGATTTTTATGATTTTTATAAAAATTTAAATAATTTTTTAATTTATTTCTAATCTTAAATTTAATTTAAATATATATATATATATATTTTAATAAACTTTTCAAATGTTTTTTAAAAATCATAAAAAGTTTATTATTATTATTTTTAAATCTTTTAAAATAAAAGTTTTTTTTAAGTTTTTTTTTTTTGTATTTTTCAAATTTCAAGGGGAAAACGAAAAAGAACAAAAATAATATCAAGATTAAAAACAAATGAAGTAAAATAGGGACAAACGACACGACGATGACCAATGAAACCAAAGGAGGAACGACACCAAAACGAAGATGAACAATGAAGAGCAACAAAGAAACAAGATGACAGGGCAAAAAGATGTCGATGAAAAGACGAGGATTGGGATCATAATCGAACAAGGAACGCGAATCCGAACAACCCCAAAGGCAAAGCGGGGAATCGGGATCGAGACAAAACCAGGAATAGGAACTTTGGAAAGGTTCCTTGTTCTAGTTTCATCCGATACTTGAATCTGACAAAGACAAAGAAAACGAAGAAGGCATGAAAAAGGACAAAAACAAGAACAACAAAGTACAACCACGACAAAATAAACTAGCGAAATGAACGAAAATAAAGGAGGTCCCCAACTTTACCAAGCAAAAGTCAGACATGTATGCAGGGCATAACACTACTAGTTCAAAAACATTTAATACCAATGTCCTTGGGCGATTATCATGTGTGGCAGAGGCATATGACGATGATCCTTCCATAATGATAATAGTTTTGAATTAGATGTTGTGGTTAGAGTGAAGAAGTTAATGATGTTTAATTTCCTCTTGCTAATGCTAGTTGATCATGTAACCAAATATTCTAGCTCAATCCATAGCTTTTGTTCTAACTGACAATAATTATTAAATGCATATCAATCCAGACCTCTACATTCTCAATCCATTTGTAGGATAATTAGTATTTAGCTAGCTAGATGTAAGAGCCACCTATTCTATTTAATGTCATTCCAGTTAGAACTATCTAGGTTGTAGTCATATTCCTTATGTTTCCTACTTGAGTATTCATGTAGGACAATCATGAGGTAGTATACAACAAACAAATCCACAAGATAAAAAGAAAACTAATTCTCTAAGAATAGATAGGTCGTGCATGGTCACTTTGCTATGCATTTAAAATATGTACCTAAGTATTTATTTCAGGAAACATACAAATTGTTCTTTTTGCTCTCAAATGAAATCTTTTTTTTTATTGGAATAAAAGCTTTTATTAACAAAGAAAAAATACAAGTAAAAAATACAAAGAAATAGGAGTTTGTTGGGAAGGTACCTCCAGCAAAAACTACCTCCTATTAACCAACAGCACAATAAAACCCAAACCAAGAAGAAACCAGCATGAGAACAAACAACCCATATACATGCAAAAAGACTTTGCCATAGTGCATAACTCGCATAGCCTGTATACTTAGCAGCTCACTTTTTAATTTGCAGCTGTGATAGATTTCATGTGCATTTTCAACCATCAACCTCAACAGAAAAATAGAAAAACAGCCTTCAATCAACAGAAGCTTGAAGGAAAATCATCAGCTGAAAAGAAATCTCATAACAAACTGTGACCAACCCAATTCACCACCTCCAAGAAATCTTGTAAACATAGTAAACACATTCCTTCAGCTTTGACTCTTAATAATGTGCATGCTTTGAAGCTATCTTGTCTTAAGCGACACCCTTTACAAGGTAAGTTGGGCTATACACATAATTGAGGTTGCGAGCAGAGATGGTTATTAGTATCTTAGCAATAATGATTCTAGAACTAACATGAATAAGTATGATTCTCTCTAAGGATGATAATAACAATACCTTTATTATTGACGAGCAATGACATTATCGTGATGATAACATTAGTAATAGTGAGCAAGTTAGGATTGTTTAGAAGCAACGATATCAATAATAATAATAATAATATATGGTATTAATACTAAGTGGCAATAAATATTGACTCGGATTGAATACACCCTTTACCTTAAAATAGTTTTTTTTATATCTGGATAAGAGTAGCCATAACTATGCCAATTTAAGATAAGGTGATTTTGGTATTCCTGCTCATATTAACACTTTTGAGTAATATCAACATTAACCAATGGGATTAATGTGCCCAGTGAGATCAACATAGTAAATATCCTAATATTACAGAATGGTAGTATTAATAATGAGTACAACATTGTTCCCAGGATGGCCATGTTACTACATCTTTCAATATGACTATATCATTCTCTTCAAGCAAGATTCAAAATGCAACCATTAGTCCCTGCAAAGAGATGGGCTTTGAGCTCCTTTTCTTGGCATTAGACAGTTCAAGCCATAGGTGCACTGATTGATGTTGAGATGCTGCAAGCATTTTTTAGAATGATCTACTACAAAATAACAAGAAGCTTGTATAGGCCTTTATATATGCCACCTTCCTCTTCAACACATCTAAAACTATGTTCTTTCAAATTTTGAATGAGTAAACCCATCATTGCACCACAACACTCATATTGTTGGGATTAGGGCAACTAGTCAAAACATCATTGATGGTATTGCAGTGCAATAAATGAAGGTGGAGGGTTGTGGACTTTAAGTTGCACATAGGGATGGACTGCATGCTTTATTTTGCAACTATAATATGATAGTGGTTAGTTGCTTGTTCAATTGAAAATTTGAGCATTTTTAATCAACACTGATAGATATTTCTTGTTTTACATAAAATGTTATTAGGTTTGATCTATTTAAAGTCTCCCCCTACTTGAATCAAGCACAATTTGACAAGTCGGTTTACAAAAATTTATCCAAGATGAGAAGGATTATTGGCATTATCCATTGTAATAAACTCTCACACATATTCAAATTTGTCATAGATTCATATTTTGTTCTTTTGTCTACATGAAAGAGGGAACAACATTGGTTCAACATTGTTAGCAATTAATAATGTCTAGGTTAGAATTAGTATTGGGGGTGGTATTGATAATAACGATAATACCCAAGTTTAACATTAGTGTTGATCGTAATAAATAGTGATATGGAGAGCCATTATAGTAACCATTAGGCTTGTCACCATATTAAGAAAACCATGCTAATAAGCAAAATATTAATATTAATCGAGAAAGAAGATTAATATTAATATTATTAATGATAGCATTATAATAGTTTTAATGGTAAAATTAGTGGAGTTTTTTTTGGTAAAAAGTTCATTGATATTTATACTTAAGATAATAAGAATAGTAATGTTGGTAAAAACAAAATCAATGGTAGTGTTAAAGTGAGAGTTGGATAATGAGAATATCAAATTCTGAATCACAGTATTATCAACGCTACCCTAGTAAAAGTACTAGTTAAAAAGGGGTTGCAACAATATTATATAAAAGGTATGGCAATTAATCTATAATTTGGGTACCTGTGTGGTAGCGATGCATATATTAGCACTGGTGAACCTTGGTCTATAGGATGTGTTTGTTTCAATGCTTAGTATGGTCCAATGGTATACTAATGTAGTAATGCAATTATCTTGTATTTATAGATGGGTCTAGTTAAAGTTAGGCTAACTCTTATTGTTGAAGTAGAAGTAATTCTTGTAGCCTATGCATAAGTGTTGGTTTTAAAAAAAAAAAAATTATTCGATTTTTCTAGCGAAAATTATGGGCATGCACCTTCCCCATTCCTATCTATCGCCCAATTTGTTAGGCAATCCACCATCTTATTCCCCTCCTTGTAAACGTGTGTGATTTTGAACTCATCAAATTCCTCCACTAAATTCTAGATTGGCTTAATAAATTAATTAAGCTTCCAGTTTGGAGCATTTTTCCTCTAAATGACATTTACTGTTACAAGTGATTCCCCTTCTAAGCGGATCTTCCTAAGTTGCAAAGATTGACATGTCTTCAAAGCCAACCAAGCCGCTTGGAACTCTACCTCATTATTTGTCCCCTCCTTCAACTTCATTTCCACTGCTATGATTTTACCCTCCTTATCTCTCACTACACATCTTGCCCCCAAACATCTATGGGTTTCTTCTTGTTGTCCCATCAAAATTTACTTTCTACCGTACTTCATTAGAAAGAGTCTAGATCTGATTTCTTCTTCTTTTTAAAAACAAATTAACCCTTATTAAAAAGTACAATAAGATAATTCTTAACTAAATAAAAATAATTCTTTAAATAAAGATAAAATAATTCTTAAACATATAAAATACAACAAAATAACTATTCAATCAATATAATCTTGAAATTAAATAATTTAATTTTTAAATAATTAAAAAAATCTAAAATAAATATAAAAAATTAAATCTTTTGATATTTTAAATATTCTGTATTAATTTTTAAAAACTAATTTATAATAATTACATGAGAATATTCTCTCGCCAAATTAAACTACCACATTCAACGTATGAAAACAAAGCCGTAGGGAACACTCCTTCCGTTACATCACATCATAGAAAGTATTTCACACTTTAAAATTGGTCATAAGGATTACAAAGTTCTCTTTCCACTCAATGAAAAGAGAGCCCAAATTTAGCATCGATTGGCTTGGAACATTATTAAGAGTGCTCTCATGACCACACAAATTAACGTCCTAGATTCCTCTAGCTAATATGATCTTTATATTCCGTATGATCTAACATATGGTATATATTCCTCCTTATACAATTTTAATGTTCCTTTTTAACCAAGAATCTTACACTTAAAAAAAATAGGACCCATCTTAAGGGAGGCTAATGCATGTAAATTTGATGGGTGTATAGGGGAGAGGATTCGGTAATTGAGCATCTTAATTTCACACTTTTCAAAATCTTATGTGAAAATTTAAAATCACTCCTAATTTTTTTATAGGAGCTTACTTGGCTAGTCCCTTGCTTATAACTAAGATTTTAGGGCCACATCATCAAATGCAATGCCACATCAGTGTGCTTTTTGTCAAGGTGTCCAAAAAGACCCCAAAAAAGTGAGAGATAGTTGTGCACTAAATCGTGTTTTATTGGTGCATTGATGTGGCATCACATGATTTGTTGCTTTTTAGATCTAAGGTTTACTTGGCTAGTCCTCTGCTTATAACTAAGATTTCAGGGCCACATCAGTGTGCTTTTTGAATGCTTTTTGTCAAGGTGTCCAAAAAGACCCCCAAAAAGTGAGAGATAGTTGTGCACTAAATCATGTTTTATTGGTGCATTGATGTGGCATCACGTGATTTGTTGCTTTTTAGATCTAAGGAATACATTTCATTCAATTATGGGTAGTCATCATCAATGCTAATAACTTTTAAGTCACAACTATGGTCAAATATTGTTAAAGTATTGGACATTAAATCAACAAATGCTATAACAACTTTTGGAACATGCTCAAGTAGTGGGTCCTCTCTCCTAGTGGGGATGGTATATTTTTTATTATGTCGTTCACAAATGTTATGGAGATGCAACCAGGTTAAGTTAAACTCCTAAATAACTTTGACATATTAGATCCTTTATTTGTAAGAACTTAGCCAAATGATTACTTGTAATTTAGATTTTATGATCCTTTATAATATTACAATCCACTAGATATATAATATAGAAATACCAATATCTATATAATCTAATTAATATCCAGCCAAAATAACTGTGAAACTATCAAACTATTAGAACTCTTTAATTTTGACTTAAGCTATCTCAGAACTCTTTAGTTTTGACTCAAGCTATCTCACACTCACACAACTTGTAAAGTGGGTTTTGAACTTATTGGCCAACTCTTCATGACCATCTATCCTCAATAACCTATATATAACTTTTTAAAAATAAAATAAGCTAATTTTAAATTAAAAATTGTTTGGCGAGATCGACCGTCAAATATAGGCCCAGCCAATGGGTGTCGGACAAATCTGAAAATCAGCAAACTCCGGTTATTCCCTTACCCGAGGTCAAACTAAACCCTAAATTCTATTGTTAAATTGGTTTGACCAACAGTATCGTGCGCATTAAAAAAGGGAAAGCCTTAAAAAGCTAAAAGATGCCAATAAAAGCATATCCAATTTTACGAAATCGCATGCCGACCTCGTTTAGATTAACCATCCGAAATATAAATAGTTTTTAAGCCCACTCTAAATTAAGGTTAAGTTTAACTCAGCCAGCAGTATAAAATGGGCGTTTGAGGATCAAGAAAGGCCTCTCTCTTGGTGGATTCTTGCGGTTGCGGAGGAGGAGATTTCCGGAGGAGGAGATTTCCAGAGGAGGCTGCGATCTTCATCTTTCAAAAGGCAGAAGTAAAAATAATCCTGCGAAAATGTTAGTCTACCAGGACATCTTCACCGGTAAGTCATCTTTACCAGTGAATTTTGGACTTAAGTTGTCGGTGATTCGATTCTCACTAGGTTACACTGGATCAATGCAAGTTTCTGTTTTCGCTTTTGGCCTTTTGTTTTTTCTTTCGGCTAAATCCTTTTATTTGATGTAAGAGTACGAGGATTGCTAGGGTTTGGCTGTGCTCTGACGAGAAACCTAGGGTAAAAGTGACAGTTTAGCAGATCTGAGCAGTTTTCAGTGTTGTTTTAGCCCGTGTCTGTTTGGTTTGAGAAAAAGGGTTTGAAAAGCTTTTCTTTTCTTTTTTTTGCTGAACTCTTCGTGGTTTTGTTCCAATTGATCGAAGTGATCTTGTCATTTCTTCGTCTTTCGGTCGGTCGGCATATGTAGTTTTTGTTTTGTTTAAATAATAGTATAATATGCGCGAGACGACTCGAGTATGAAATTGGTATCTCCCACATATTTGTTTGATTTCAATTTTCATATCTCTAGGGATTTGAACTTGTGTTTTCGTACTGCATCAATGGGCCTAATAGTGAAAGGTTGCGTATCTTAGTAGTTTATTGAAGATTGAAATGTTAGATGGTTTAGTTGTTTGAATTCATTGTTTTTGGCTGTGCAAAATATTAAGAAGAAACGGAAAACGTCGAGATGCAGCTTCGATTGGTGGGTTTTTAGACACGGTATACCACTTCAACAGATGGATTCTCGCACACAAAGTTGGTGCTTTGCATGATGTCTCGTCTTCTGATTGCCTTTTTCTATGAGTCAGTTTCAGCCATATTTTTTTTATTACACGCTGGTTTAGTTTTTTAACCTCAGGAAATCCTGCCCAATGGCGGCAGCACTAATCTTTAGGGGTGTGGCAATCCTAGTAGGATTAAGTATCAATCTTATTAGGGTAAATGCCTAATGGGATTTAATCAGGTTTTATGGGATACGAAGCTGCCTTTTCATGTTTGATATTTTATTTACGTGAACATATCCTATTCGAGTGATGACATCATATTTGTTTTATTATATGACAGTTTTCCTTTTTTACTATCAGACTATGCTCAGCCTTATGGACTGGTGTGTTAGTTGTCTTGAAACCCTAAATGGTGAAGATGTAGCCTGACTTTAAATAAGGAGATGATGAAAGGGCGTTTTTTTTTTGAGTTTTCCTTTCCTTTGTTTATTTGCGGCTGATAGTTAGGTATTTTTAAAGGGAACTGAGATTTTATATCAACTATTCCAGTTTTTCTTGAGGATGATGTTTAGATGTGATAGTCAGGGTTTTAAGGCACTGTTTTTCAGGGTTTCGTAGGTGTCAGAAATATATGTTTGCTGAATAAAATTGAGTCTATTATCATTATTTCCTACTATTAAAATTTGGCTTGCTTAATCTATCATATGAATTTGAAAATGAGAAATTGGGTTTGTTTCTGATGCCCTTTCTGGGTTTTGAGGCACTATTTGTCAGGGTTTCATAGGTGTCAGAAATATATGTTTGCTGAATAAAATTGAGTCTATTATCTTTATTTTACCACTTTATAAATTTGCTTTTCTTAATCTATCTTACGAATTTGAAGATGAGAAATCGGGTTTGTTTCTGATGCCCTTTCTCACATGCTTTTGTACCCACAAATTTCCTTGAGAGGGCACGTTTGTATTGTTACAGTAATTTCCATCTGTGTCTGTATTTTGTCACTTGGCTTTTTGTGGTGAAGTAAATTAGTTGCCATAGAATTTTGTGGTGTTGTTGTTTCTGTTTATTGATCTAAATGGTATTCTTTAGTTTGTGCCACTTCGTTCACAAAGGCCTAGGGTTTAACACAAAGTTTTGGGTATACACTTGTTTCAAATAGAAGTGCCCCATGTGAGTAGCTGTTTGAATTTACATTTGGGATGGGATATATACCCATTAGGGTTCAAAATTGGGTCACTGCTAATCATTTCCTGACAATGTCTCTATTTGTTTCTAGACACTGGTTGCTATTTGATTTCCATTATAGGTAGGTTTGATATTTTCCTTAATTTTTCACTATGGTTTCTGATCCTTTGTTCCAAATGTAAAATGAAGTGTAAGTTTCTGAGTCTGGGATTCAATTTTTCTTGATTTAAGCATAGATAATTTTTTCACATTGTTTTTATGCTGTTTTTCAGCCGATGAGCTTCTTTCCGACTCATTCACTTACAACGAACTTTATAATGGAGTTCTATGGGAAGTAGAAGGAAAGGTCTGTATTATTTTATTGAAATCAATTATGTAAATTATGGATCTAATCAAAGAACTTTGACAAACATTAGTGTAAAGAAATGATATGTCTATACATGCAAGAGGGCTGAATAGTGTGAATACTGTTTGTCAGTGGGTAGTCCAAGGGGCACTTGATGTTGACATTGGTGCCAACCCCTCAGCTGAGGGTGGTGAGGATGATGAAGGTGTAGATGATCAGGCTGTTAAAGTGGTTGACATTGTCGACACATTTAGACTTCAGGTCAGTCTCTTTGGCATTTCTAATGACTGAAAGTGACATTGTCGACACATAGCATTTACTTCAATTTAAAAAAAAGAAGATAAACCTTCCAAATCATAATCATCCAGTTAGAAAGCCATGATTTTATTGCAACATTTTGCAAAGATCTTGGTGTTATACTGCCAATTAATCTTTGTCCTCAAATCATTTGCTTTTATTAGTTAATGCTTGAAATTGAAATGTGTTAATTCTTTGCAGGAGCAACCTCCGTTTGATAAGAAACAATTTTTGGCATACATTAAGAGATACATAAAGAACCTCACTCCCAAATTGCCAGAGGAACGTCAAGAGGTATTTAAGAAGAACGTCGAAGCAGCTGCAAAATGGCTCATTTCTAAGTTGAGCGACCTGCAGTTGTGAGTATTTTTAAGGCATTTATCATTTTGATATTACCAAAGCTTCCTAATTTATGTTGCTTTGTTTGCAGTGCATGTAGTAGATTCTTCTGGATTCAACTGTGTAATTCAATCTACACAGTTGTCTATTAGAATCTACTATTAGTGAAAACTTGTTATATTGTTTCTGGTAGTGGTTCCCTGGCATTGAATTTTTTTCAACCGTGTAATTCAATCATTTGACATATTATTATTTTATTGTTTTAAATTTGAAAGTGTAAAGATATAGTTGGAGATCATCTGTACCGTTCAGCAGAACATTACCATTTCTTGTGGGCCTTATTTTCTCTATATGTTGCATGGATGTTTTTTGGCAACATTTTCCTTGAAAAATTTCTAAAGTTTAGTCATATTGTAGACCTGTCATGCTATATGCATCATTAATTCTAAGGCTAGCCTTGTGGTTTTCTGGTGCAGTTTTGTTGGAGAGAGCATGCAAGATGACAGCTCTATGGTTTTTGCTTACTACAAAGATGGGGCCACTGATCCAACCTTTTTGTATTTCCCCGATGGTTTGAAGGAGATCAAATGTTAGTCCAGATTAGTGTATTGACTAGTTATGAAGATTGTTTTCATATACCCTTCTTGGAGGGATTATGACTATGACATGGCATTCATTATTATGGTAGCTATTTAAATATTTATGAATGACGATTTTGATATTTGAATAATCCTGTTATTTCTGGCGACTTCTTTGGAAATTACGCTTGCAATTGTTTGATGTTTCTAATTTTATCTTATTTGATTTCAGATTATTATCTGAAGATCATCTGAAGTGTGCAGTTTTTTTCTGTTTTACTAATCTCCCAAAATCTTTATGTTGTCTGTATTGGTTATCTCTCTGAGCAAGTTGATTACAATGGTGTCTAATGATGAATTTACATTATTCTTTATGCTCATTGTCTTTATGCCACTGGCTTTGTAACCTCTATACTTATATTGATATAAAAACACTGAATTGTTTTTCATCTGTGTTCCAAATCTGTTGTGAAATATTTGTCATCTTTGTGTGGGATATTGTGTAATAAATAATTATTGCTCTCTTAAGGGTGAATTAAAGTGGGCTTTTCTAATGCTGTGTGGTAGCGTTCTAATTTGCTTCATTATAATGTTTGAGGCATATTATTGCTCTGGTGAATGGGTCTTCTCTAGTGAAGATAGTTTTATTTATGACACATCTTATCAATAGTTGAACAACATTGTAGTGCACATTTTGCCTCATAAATGATAATTTATGAGCCCACTAACTACTTTTTGCCTCTAAATGATTATTTATGAGCCCAATAATTACATTTTGCCTTCATATGATTAGAAGAAAACAGAGGGTAATTGTAATATAGGAATTGTAATCAAATGAATTTAAACGGTAAGCTTAACAACTTCAAAACGAACTACGAGCTCTTCCTTTCAAGGGAGAATCTAACCGGATAAGAGGTTAGGCTGGGCATGGGCTTTAGGTCCCTTTAGGTTATGCGTGACGGTGACAACACCCAAAGGAGAAAGCCTTTCTGGAAAATGATGGGTTTTGCGTGACGGTGACAACACCCAAAGGAGAAAGCCTTTCTGGAAAATGGTGGGTTTTGTTATGTAATTGTATTTATGCAAGCATTGCGTGTGATTACATCGGTTTAATTTAGTCTTACAAATGTAAAAACTTGGCTGGGGGGAAGTAGGGACAGGCTAAGTTGGCCCTATATGTTCTATCTATGAAATAAACTTGGCTGTGTATACTTGAAAAATGAGATTGTCAGGGCCATATCTTCAAACATGAAATTACCACTGGGAGAAAGCATAGACAGGTTCAGTTAATATAGCTGTGGCGCTCCCTTGGATCCCTTGCTTCATATCCATTATCAGGCGATGGTGGGATTTGACCTGAGGTATATCCAGAGTGGGCTTACCAATTTTTTTATACATACTGTTATTATTGGTAGTGCTGAGGCAGTTATGTTTCAAAGCTAGCTTCAGGTGATGGGATTTGAATTGAGGTATATCCAGAGTGGGCTTCCCAATTTTTATGGACATACTGTTATTATTGTTATTGCCGAGGCAGTTTTATTCAAGCTAGCTTAATTGATATTTTTTTAAGGACGAGTATACAAAATATAGATCCCCTAGTAAAACTAATTATTACTAAGTAAAATTAGTTAGTAAAGCAAATGAAATCTACTTCTTTGATAAATTTGTGGAGATTATCTTAGGCAGAAGCTTGTTAAACGCTATGGATCGAAGTACCATAAAATTCGCTCGATTTGGCAAGCGGTTGAAATTTCCTGCTAGCCAAACTTGTGAAGGCACTCCCGCAGGACACCGCCGATGCTTGAAGGTCAATGGCGTTTAGGTGATAGATGTCCTTGTAACTTTTGAGGTTGATTTGTCATTGTATCTCGTTTCCAAGTGAAACGTAATCCTTTACAGTATCTTTGAACCTCAACTTAGCCGTATCGAATTTTGTTTTGTGTCATATCCTGAGTTGCAAAAGTAACGTGGTATGTGCAAAAAGATCCTTAAGATATAAAACTCTTAAGAGGTAAACTTAGTTTATGTGGTGTGAGAGATGCATGGAAGGATAGCTATTGAGAGTGGTCCGATTTGGAAGGGAAATGAGGGCATGCATTCAAATTAGGAGAGTAAAGATCTAGGAAACACTTGGAATAGATTAGGGCTGGTAGGAAAACAAACACAAATGGAAATGTTATAAGATAGTTATGATATGAGCTATGCAAGCGTGGAAGATTTGATTGTGGCTCAATGCTCAAATATAGAAAATCTCTCTAGGTGGTTGCGGTATGGAAAATGGGGTGTGGGTGCAAGGCACAACAAATAGCAATCAAACAAACAAAATGCTAGAAACACTTCTTCATCAATATGTCTCAAATCACTTAAGCTCAAAAGATCATAAAAACTCAATGTTAGAGAAAGTTCATATTGATCCTAAGTAAATGAAACAATCATATCTCTTACAAGGATACTTGAATCTCATAATGTGTGCAAACGAAACATTCCTTGAAAATAGCTCTAGGTAAAATGGAATGACTCCAAAGACAAGTAAATATAATTTGACTCTTACCAATTGACAAGGAGATGTTCTCAAAGAACTTTTAACCCTAGTTCTATTTGACCAAAGGGCAAGCTTAACGTGTGAATGCCAATCCTTAGGGTTTTTATCCAGCAACATCCTAATGACTCTGATCAGATTTTTATCAGTGGACTTTGCTACACCGTTGCCTCAATTTGAAGCAAATTTAAGTATTACCTTATGATCAAAATTCCATTGTAATAATTGAGTGGAAGAAAAAAAAGGGCCATTGTCACATACCAAAGCAAACCACATCCCAAACTTGGTCATGATCTGGTCCTCTAAGAATTTGATCACTACATCAGTCATGCTCTTTGCATGCTATTGCCTTGGACCACCTTGTGCAATAATTAGTTGCCACTAAAATGAATCTATGTCTTGCAGACGAATGAGGGTTAATCATCCATATGAAGTCTGGACCCCATTGGGTGAAATGATGTACCTCATATATAGGTTGCAGAGGAATAGGTGCATTTCTTTTTCTATTAGTCTCGTTTGACATATATGGCATGTTTTTACATGCTGATTGACATTTTTAAACAACACGGGCCAATAATACCCTACCCTCAATATTTGATGAGTTGTTGTTTTCATTGACCGCCTCGTATTGTATTTTTCATGAAATTATGCCAACACTGTCACAGTCGTCCTTATTCAGACATCTTAGATAAACTCCATAATTCCTTCGATACAATGATCTAGCCTTTATCATATACAAATTTCTCTTCATCTTTAAAGCTCTTATTTGGGTCATATTGATATTATCAAGGCATTTTTTCTACAACAAACAATAGACTGTCTTTATACCATGCATTAGAAGTGATGTCCTCTTGGGATAATTGCTAGCATACCAGTTGTCCATCAACACCTGTTAGAGTCTTTGAAAGTCCTTGGCCTCTCGTTAACTTCATGGGTTGTATCTCCATGTCAAATTCTTGGAGAATGGCTATCCATTTGACCCATTCTCTCCCCTAGCACATTTTGCATTAGCATGGCCTTAACTGCAACATTAGCAATTATTGCGATTACCTTGCCTCTCAAAATATAGTGTCTAAATTTCTTTACAGCTTTTATGAGGGCAAAGGACACACAAGAATGATCTAAAGTGAAAGTATAGATGTTGAAGGGCTTTGTGTAGTCATGACTAGAGAGCACAAGGGTGGTAGTTATAACTTCTTTAATGTCCTGGAAGGCTTTCTTGGCCTCTAAGGTCCATTCAATTTTGGTGTCCTTTAACAAATCATTCGAAGGATGAGCAATTTCGGCAAATCCATTGATGAATTTTTTAATGAAATTTATTTTCCCAAAGAAAGATTTCAACTCTTTCTTACTCTTAGGTAGAGACAACTTTAGGATGAACTCAATTCTCTTTGGGTCAATTGAAATACCTTTGTCAGAAATTATATTACCTAGAAGTTTTCCTTCTATTACCCAAAAATAACACTTCTTAGGGTTAAGGGAAATACTTGATTCCTTGCACCTTTGAAGGATTTTACAAGTTGTTAACATGATTTTCCCTGTTCTTTGAGAACACCATAAGATCATCCATATATATAATAATGCACTTCCCAATCAATCCCTTGAAAGCTATGTCCATGGCTTGTTGGAAGGTTGCTCTCGCATTGATGATGTCAAAGGGCATTTGTTTGTATGCGAAGGTCCGCTACTTGGTAGTGAAAGCAGTCGTTAGTTTGTCCTCTTCTTTAACCATGCCCTGGTTATGATTCGAGTATCCATCTAGAATTGACATCATCTGAGACCCATTGACTACTTGGAGGACTTCATTTAGTGATGATAGCAGGTAGTTGTCTTTCTTAGAAGCTCGATTGAGATTTCTAAAATTGAGACAAAGTTTGATTTCTCCATTTTCTTCCTCACGGGCACCAAATTAGCCACCTAGGTTGAATGCCACACTAGAGATATTATCCTAGCACTTAATAACTTTTGTACTTCCTTCTATATCAATGTTTCTAACAAGGATTAATCGGGCATTGCCTCTATCTAAAAGATTTGGATCTTGGGTTTAGAGGAATGGTATGTGTGATAACTAAAGTATTATGTCTTCAGTTCTTCGTAGCTCTAGGAAATAACCTCTCTATAATCCTTTAGATCCGTTACTATCCAATTCTTCTCTTTTGGGGTACGAACTTTGCCAATAAGGACTTCTCTCTTATCTTGATCGTCTCCCAGGTTGTGAAAACCATATTTTCCTCCTTTTGAATTAGGCATAGTTTTTTTAGATTTTGCAGTATCATCAAGATCAAAGATTATTTCCTATGTGACCATACCCTTAGGAATGGTGTTGGTCCTTAGGTTTATAATGCCTTTATCCATCATTTCAAATGGATCCCTTTCACACTGATCTATAATTTGAGCCATGGAAATCCCAATGTTAGTGATGGATTCTAGGATATTTTGATCATCCTCAAATACTTGAAAATTTGTAATATTATTTGGAATCAATGGTGTGTGTACCATCTCCACAAAGAATCTCTTCAACCAAGATCTTGTCATTGGTTGTAGGGAACTAGCAAAAATAGCAAGGGCATCTATTATATGATTTTTCCTCTTGGGAATTGATTAGATGTTGAAGGCATCAAAGTCTTCAATTGAATCTCATACTTTGTTTCTATAGGCTGCCAATCTCTTCTCATGACAGGCATACTGGCTCCTTATCTGTTGTATTATTAATTGGGAGTCACCATCTACAAATAGATATTTTACCCTTTTTTGGTGGGCCAACAACAACCCTTTGATTAGTGCCTTGTATTCAGTCATATTGTTAGTACAAGTGAACTATAACCTAAATGCTCCTAAAAAGGATTTACCTTAGGAATTGATTAATTCAATCCCTACAACATTCCCTTGTTTGCACTTGGACCCATCAAACCTAAGCTTCCACATCACCCTCTTTTCCATGTTATGGAGACTTGATTCTACTACCACAACATGATTACTTTGTTGACTGGAAAGTTCAAGACCTTTTGCTAAATATCTAATCCACATTCTTTTGAGGTCTCACTTCTAGGTAGAAAACTGTAATGGCACAAATTTGCACCCTTGGAAAATTCCCCATTTATCTTTACCTTTAGAAAATATGTCGGATGATGCAATCCCACTACCGTCAACTTATTCCTTTCGCATGACCTTTTCTTTTTGTGTCGACAGAGGAATTTCTGTCAGGGATGTGCGTGCGCTGCACTAATGTCCTGATAGGATTCCTACCCCTGGAATCTGCAGAGGCATTATGTTTCTAGTTGACTATGAAACTAACATCTTTTGCCCTTCCTTGACCGACCAAAATCGACCTCTTACCTCCATTTTCAAGCATTCAAATTGACATTCTCTCACTTCTTCACTCTTGGCTTGCAATTCTTTCACTCTCTCATTCATTCTTGCAACTTGCTCATTCTCTCTCTCTCTCTCAAGCTTGTTCTTGCTCTCTACTTGGCTTCTACAACGTTCTTGTTGCAACTCCACCTTTCCTGCAGGTTGATGACGTTATGTTCTATTAGCACGGTGTCATCTTCTCCTCTCGGCCTTGTGCTAGCAAGAAGAGGAGGTGATATTGCTCTTGTTATTTTTCTTGCATCATTATGTCTTATAGTGTAGCATTTAGTGTGTCTTTGCACTCTATTTGGTGTACTTTTTACTTCTCTTCTTTATCGTTTTTTCTATCTCGTTGCATATCTGGCTATCCGTGGAGGTGGGAACACCAAAGCGGGGGTCTGATTGAGGCATACCTCAAAACACTACCCAACATTTTTCCTGTTTCCGTGTGTGCAGGTGTTGGTTCATCATTTGGAGTTGGAGTTGAAGAATCAAAGCATGGGTGGAGTGGTGCCTTTTCCTTACCTTTCTTTGTCATTCTCATATTAGAATAGTTTCTAGTATTCTTCTTGTTGTACTTTATGTTTCTTATATTTTCTCTATCAAGTTGTAAAACTGTGCCAGTTAGGTCGTTAGTAGGTCCTTTGTGCTTTGTCTGTTTGCCAAACCTTTGTCCGTATAGGACACCAACATGCTGTGTTGGAGTCCAGTTCTTGCGCTACCATCCTCAAACATTGAGGTGTTTGGTCAACAGTCAGAAACCTTTGAGGCGAGCTCACCTAATTTCTTAAACAACCATCAAACAACCTGAGGTAGTTTAGGGAAGTTTGTTTCCTTGGGCTCTCCTGTGACCTAGATCCTTGGGGGTGACGAATCCCCCTTCTCTACATTTTTGGTGAACCCGACATGAAATCCTTGTTTTCGTTTCTTGGTATTGTAGAATCTCTATTTCATGTCCTAGGTGTGTTGTAGATTTGAGTGTCATGAAGTGTGAGCTTTGCGACCCAATCTACGACCCCTAGATACATAGGCAGAAGGACTCTTGGATATTTGGAAATAGAATCTAGGTAGGTCACTGTTTGTTAGTAAAATCTTCTACATCATCAAAGTTAGTTCCATTTGAGTACGTGAACATGGTTTCGTTCACCCGTATCCCTCCTCCCGAAAATGTGAGTGCTACACTTGACATAACATTTACCTCGCATTATGGGCCTCTCAATAAACAACTCTCTCCTTTATATGTCCTTGCCCAGATCAATGGAAATGTTGTAACTAGAATTTTAGTTGATCCGATGAGTCGGGTCAATGTGGTAACAGAGGATACATTGTTCATAAACGTTGACATAGGGAGTGGTACAAAGAGTCAGAGACCACCCTCCATATGCATGATGGATTCTCTATCGCCTCTTTGGGCTCTATTTCTCTTTCAGTCTTGTTAGGACCAAGACTATTGATGCTTATTTCGTTATCATTTCAGATTTTGATCTGTACCAAGTTAGTCTGGGCATCCCATGGCTTGCCTCTGTGAATGGTGTCACCTATGTGGTTCATAAATGTTTAAAATTCCCTCATGAAGGTTTTGTGCACGTAGTGTAGGACATCGGTTATAAACCACTGGTGTTGCGTGAGGGTTTCATACTCGATCACTTCTGGCTTACCTTGGTCAGACTTATCCCCCCAGGGGAGATTTTTTTAAGGCTTATATTAAATATAAGACTGGGGGCTCAACGTTGAAGACTAGTTATCCAGTGTCCTCCTATGTAGTCTCTGTGAAGGCTTCCATGATCGTGCAAAAACAAGCTGCTTCTTCCGCCGAGCAAAAGGGGAAGGAGAAGCTTACTCACACTCAAGGGCCTTCTCCTTTCGTATCATCTACTCCCGTTTTTTCTTCTCACCCTATTGTGGTACCCTCTACTCCTACTCCCATGCCTCACATGGGAAGTGCGATGGTGCCTACATGGAGAAAAGCAAAGCGACAAGTCTTTGAGCTTCCTGTTTTTCCCACAGTTTTTAGGCCTTTTGTCTTTAGCAAGGGGAAAGGTCCTTGTGGTGCTTCTCCCATGTCTAGGCCTCTGTGGCCTCCTATTACTTCTCTACCTACCCCTAAGGTAGAAAACATGAAGAAGCTCATCGTCGAGGTGCTGATTTTTGTTTCTCTTCCCATAGTTGCTTCTGCCCTTGTGCTTCCTCTTCCTACTCCTACTCAAAGTCCTACCTTTCCACTGGTCATGGTTGCGAAGGATACTCCTAGAGTTGAGCAACAACCTCCAATCTCTTCTCAGGACACGTCTTCTAGTGCCCATAGTCAACGTAACCAGCTTGTAGGTGAGCGCAAGTGCAGGTGAAAGGCTCTCGCCATTGAACACACAACCTCACAAAAGACAGAGGGGGATCTAGTGGCCCTGTTTTTGTATCTTATTTTGTTGTTTTGTCCTCTTCTGCTGTGCCTACTTCAGTTCCAATTTCCTCCATTCCACTTCTAGCTCCCTTGACAGGATTTGATGATCTTCACCCCAAAAGGGTGCAAGTTTTCATTGCTCCCTCTATCGAGCCCCCTTTTTTGATGTCCCTCCTGGACATCCCTCCCATTTATCAACCCATAGACATGCCAAACACCATGGTGGTGTTTGTTGCAACTTTGTCTTCTTCCTCCTCACCTTCCACTTCTTCTATGGGGATCCCACATCCTTTGATGAAGCGCAAGTTGAAGGATGACCTCGCTTCAAGCGGAGGTCAAAAGAAGGGGTCACCCCCTTCGAAAGGGGGTTCTGTCTTGGCTTGCGCCATCCTCATGACGGAGGCAACCCCTACGTCCCCTGAGTTTGTCACCACCCCTCTTGAAGAGGTTGGTAGTGGATTTCAGACACCTCCTCCCACTCAATTAACGCATGGCACTCCGGTGAAGTGCACATTTAATTCAACGGATGATATCCCAAATTTGTCCTCGATCTTTGCAATATTGATGACTTTTTCCTCACATGAGGTCGATGAAGAAGACCTTGAGGGGCCTTCTTCCTTGGCCCTTGTTGTAGGCGAGTCAAAGGGTACTTCCCTCACTATCTTGCCCTTGTAGGCCCGTCCGCCCTCCCCTTATAATGATCTAGATTGGAAGCAGGATGACCTACTGGTCAATGAGGAGTAGGGTGGTACCTCTTCTTTATCTATAGATTATATTTGTTTGTGTGTTTGTGTTTCCCCATGCTTGTATTTATGTGTTTGTTATCCTGCCTGAAGGACCCTTGCTACCCTTGTAGGTGCTTGGATACAGGCCTGCAAAATTTATCATGAACTTCTTCTATATGTAATCATCATTCTTCTATGTGTTGTAAATTTGCTTTTCGACAATTGAGGATGATGCAAAGTGTTGGAGGCATTTAGGCCCTCTTCCACGTTAAACCAATATTTATTTTTATTTTTTCTTCATGTGATCTTCACGATTTGAGTACTTCAGGGATTGGTGATTGTTCGTCATACAATGTATTATATCTATTTGTATTTATGAACAAATCTAACCCCGAACTTTTAGATCCCCTATCTCTTGATTTCTTCATCTCTGTCTACTTCTTGATGTTGTGGTTCTTATGTATCGTCCCTCGTGTGTGTGTGTGACAACATACCACAAAATATATCTCGTTATATATTGCATTCCACAACGTCTCTACCTCTCCTTTCTCTCCTTAGGATGTCATGTGCTCCTTTGAGTAGCACACATCATCCTAAGGGGGGCTACCATGATGTTTTGATTTTCGATTTGGTGAATTATTTCAAAAGGATTCCTTGAAAAAAGAATCCCTTATTGAAACCCATAATTTTCCAAAATGTTGTATTCTCTCAAGAATTTTGGATGAAATTTCTTTTGAAAAGGACCTTGTATGTGAAAGGATCTGAAAGCTTGCCTTTGAAAAAGGAGTACTTTTTTAAAATGAAGAAGTCTAAAAACTTTCCTTTGAAAAGGAGCATTCTTTCCAACAGATTCCTTGACGAAATGTTCTTTCAAAAGGATTCCTTGATGATAGAATAACTTGTGGAAAATGTGGTGTCTTTCAATCAGAGCGTTCCTTTGAATGGACCCCTTGGTGTCTTGAAGGGTTTCCTACCAAAGAAACCCCCTTTGAAAACTTATCCTTCAATTTCATCCTCTGATGTTTTATAAAAATTGAGTGTCTTTTATCTGATAATCGATGTCGCCATGTCTTGGTGTCAGACATCTAGCTTGGGGCGACCCGACTAGACTCATCTTTTCTGTGACTGTCTTACATCGAAGTTTGCAGCAGTTGCAGAATTACCTGGTCAGTGTATCTGACCAGGATGTATCTTATCATGCCGACTTGTGTGTCTTATTATTTTTCTCCTAACATGTTTTTTCTATAGCCTAACATGTTTGTGGTGAGATTGCAACTTGCTTTGCATGGCCGAGAACCTATGGAGCCTTCTCTCTCTCTCTCTCTTCATGTCTAGGTGCGCCAAATCGAAGATCTACTTCCTCAACACTATTGGTATATTCTCTTCAATCTCTTTCTACTTTAGCTCACATTCACATTGACACATATGCTCGCTAAAGTGAGGGAAAAACGTAATGGCACGAATTTGCACCCTTGACAAATTCCCCATTTATTTTAACCTTTACTTTAGAAAATATAAGTCGGATGATGCAATTCCACCATCAGCTTATTCCGTCCATGTGGCCTTGTATTTTTGCGTCGATGGAGGAATTTCTCTCGGGGATCTGTGCGCGCCATGCTAACATCCTGACAGGATTCCTACCATTGGAATCTGCAGAGGCATTACATTTTTAGTTGGTTGTGAAACTAACATCTTCTGCCCTTCCTTGACCGACAAAAATCGACCTCTTACCTCCATTTTCAAGCATTCAAACTGAAATTATCTCACTTCTTCACTCTTGGCTTGAAATTCCATCACTCTCTCATTCATTTTTGTAACTTCTTGCTCATTCTTTCACTCTCTCAAGCTCATTCTTACTCTCTATTTGGATTCTACAATGTTCTTGTTGCAACTCCACCTTTCTTGCAAGTTGACAAAGTTTTGTTCTATCAGCGTGGTGTCATCTTCTCCTCTCATCCTTGAGTGCTAGCAAGAAGAGGAGGTGATATTGCTCTTGTTATTTTGTTTGCATCATTATGTCTTATAGTGTAGCATTTAGTGTGTCTTTGCACTCTGTTTTTTGTACTTTCTACTTCTCTTTATCAAATTTTCTATCTTGTTGCATATCTGGCTGTCTGTGGAGTTGGGAACACCAAAGCAGGGGTCTGACTGAGATAGACCTTGAAAAACAACCCAACATTTTTCTCGTTTATGTGTGTGCTGGTGTTGGCTCTCCCATTTGGAGTTGGAGTTGAAGAATCAAAGCATGGGTGGAGTTGTACCTTTTCCTTACCTTTCTTTTCCATTCTCGTATTACAATAGTTTCTATTATTCTTCTTGTTGTACTTTCTATTTCTTGTATTTTCTCTGTCAAGTTGTAAAACTGTGCTAGTCGAGTCATTAATAGGCCCTTTGTGCTTTATGTTTGTTTTCCAAACCTTTATCTGTACAAGGCGTCATTGTGCCACATTGGAGTACGGTTCCCACACTACCGTCCTTAGAAAATGAGCTGTTTGGTCAGCAGTATGAAACCTTTGGGGCCAACTCACCCCATTTCTGAATCACCAATTAAACAACCTGAGGTAGTTTAGGACAATTTGTTCCCTTGGGCTTCCCCACGAATTGGAGCCTTAGAGGTGACGAATCTCCCTTCTCTACAAACAAATTCTTTCACTTGCTTTATTTCATGAGTAACTTTAGTTGTGATTGGCTTAGGGCCATTTTTGGATGTTCCCCGATCAAACTTCTCTTTACTCTTTTCAAGGGTAGAGTTGTGGTTTGAGGTCGAATTCCCCAACTATAGTTTATTTTCCTATTCTTGAGAATGTACTAATTTGACCCTAGCCATAACATCTTGGCAGGCATGGCAGGATAATTTAGAGTGATTCTAATTGTGGATCCAATACCATCCTAGGAAAAAGAGCACTGAAACATCTGCATATTCTCCAAGGTTAGCCATATTGGCATACATTCTATAAAGAAACTCTTAAAATACCTTATCAGAATTTCAAATTCTTGTAATTCCTTAATGAGGCTATCTTCACTTGTATTTTCGTTAGTGATCAAAGACATCATCATAATGCCACTTATTTATACACTCCTAGGTCCATTTCCATGAATGCTACTTCATTTGGCGTGTTTTACTTTGTGATCATGTGTTTTAGCTTGGATTTTGCATCTATTTTTATTTGATTATTCAACCCTCTCCATGGTAGCCACAACTAAGTGAAGTTTATTGAGAACCAACTCCTAAGACACTTGATCCATTCTCTACTAAGCAATATCCCATACATTTCTAGGATATTTACATGTATATCAATGTATTATTGTACTTAAGGATTTGCAGCTAGTTGCATGTGCATATTTTTCAGTTCACCAATTACCTTGACCTCAGTCTTGTCAAGTTGAACAATTACTTTTTTGGCTGGCTTTGGGGTCATTCCTAACTTTGGAAAATTAAGACATTACATTACATGAAACCCCATAGTCAACCATACAATTGTGTAGGTTTTCCCAAACATTCAAACACTTAGCAGAAATGGTGGAACTCTAGTCTTACCCTTAAATATTGTTTCCATAGCGTTTGAGGAATTCAAAGTTTTTCCTTTATCCTTTTGGGGAGTGGAAAATTTCCCACCTCGCAAGTTGTCCAAGGATTTTGAATAGAGCATCCTTTTGATTGGGGCAACTTTGTAATACATAATATATAGAATTATTAGCCTTTGTTCTTTTGAGATCATCAACATTGTACTTTCTTCATGTGTGATGGGATATTTATTACTTAGGGTATCACTTGGCTTGAAAACATGTCCAAAAGTTTGTTTGGGAGCTACTGGGTTATTCTCAACATGTGGGTCAGGAGGAGTGGGACCAACTCTCGGTGGGATTCCATTAGTAAGTGGTTCCTATTTACTTCTCAAGTTATAGTTATTCCCCCCTCATTGGAAAGCATAAATATCCACACTCTTTGGCTCATTATCATTCTTGAAAGGGAATGTGAATTCCTCCTTTTTTGAAAACTGGGCTTGACTTCCTTCACTAACTAGAGCGTAAGAGTCAACCATCATTATATTCATATTTTCAGGGGTGGATTGATCATTCCCCTACATGATTTTGGACATTCTCTACATGTACATACAATTTCCTTCAGTATGGTCCAAAGTCTCATGAAATCTACAAGCATTTGTCATTTTTACATCAGAGCAATTGGTGGTGTTGGCATTATCCAAAGGGTTTGGGATCCCTCCATTGTTGGGTATGGTATTCCAAGGTCTATTCATTCTTTGTGAATTGAAGTTTCTTCCTCAAAAGCCTTGGCCATTCAAGATATTACTTTGAGAACCATACATCTGATTATGATTTGATTTTCGTTTCCTCCTTGAGAGGGATTGATCCTTAGGCGTGTAATCTCATTGGTGACCTATGATAGAGTTCTCTTTGTTGCTTCCAACTCTGATGTTAACTGAGCATTAGGACTTTGATCTATTTGAGACTTTCAGTTTTGTTGTTCAAAGAATGAGCTTCTAGACTGTCCCATCCCATTTATGGTGTTGATCTCATGCCCATTCTTGGGATAGGTAATCATAGGGACCATGTGGGAATGGTAAGGCAATAAATTTTGAGATGAATTCATTTTACCTGGGATCAGACTCATCAATGGTGTGGGGTTAACCAAGGCATTGTTTATGGAAAAAATATGGGCATGCCTAGAAAACCTAAGGATAGTAATGATCCAAAAGGATTACCTGCATGGGGATCCATATACTGGGAAAAGATAGTTGATTCATTGCATAATTTTCTTAGGGTGTCCCTACTACCTTCAGGTAATCTCCTTAGGAATAAGCTAGTCAAGGGGTCTAATGACCCGAAGTATTTCTGGATGGCAGTTGATTCCAGCATGAGGTATGTATCACCTATCCTTTTGTCTGTTTTGTGAAATCTACTGTTGTAAATGTTGATAAGATCATTGGGATCCTTCCTACAGGACACCAACCAATGATATAAAATGGTTGGATCTATGTATACTCTGAACTGATTTATGAATTTGTTTTCTAGATCTTTCCATGTGGTGATAGTTCCCTTGGGGAGATTAAGGTACCAACAATAAGAAAATTCCCATAATGAATAAAGGAACATTATATAAACTACATCCTCATAACCAATCTAAGCTCTGTTACAGATATTCTTAAATGTTTTTACGTGATCTTTTGCAGTCTTCGATTCTTCGTATATATATTTAGGGAAAGAGATTTAGGGTTATTTTGTAGCTCATATAGAGGTCCCCCACATACTCAATGGAGAACTCTTATCTTCTATGAAAAAGGCCATTCTAAATGGCGGTGATGCAACAACTAGATCATAATCTGGGGTGAGGTTGGGCTTACAAGTAAGGTTTGTAGATCAGGGTTTTGTGATGTTTCTACAGACTTTGGTGTTTCACCCCTGGTCTTCCCTTTGACACTCCTTGGTTTCCAGTGGGATAATTCTAAAAGATCTCCTTTGGTAGGGGAGGATCTAAGAACTCTTTGGTATCCTTTAGAAGAAAAAGAGATAATATTTTCCAGTTTTCCTATATTAAGGAGGTCATCCTTCTAATGCCAATTTTGTTGATGATGGTTTTATGACAACCCAAATTGCTAAGCAATAATAATTAATTCTCCTCTTGAAAAGAATGATTCCCTACTTCAAGGTTTCTTTTGGGTTAGGTCTTGACCATGGTGGATAGCTAAGTGGTTAATGCAAACATGTTTCAACAAGGGGCCTGGATTATTTAAGCTTTCTAGAAATACATTCAAGGCACACAATCAAAATAAAACATTTATTTCTTGGATATCACCACCAATTGCATGGTAGTACATTAATTTAGAAGATATACATTATTTATATGCTCTTTCACCTATTTAAAATATCATAAAATAAAGATCAAAAGATTGAAGGTAAGAGAATTCTAAAATATGAACTAAAAGTAAATGGACAACCAATATTGAGTGGTTAGATGAAATTCCAATAACCAATACTAAAGCAACTAGTATTCACACAATTTTTATTAACACTACTGTAATCTTCAAAGGAAATCAATCAATCTCAAGATTTCTGAAGTTATATTAAATTAGATCGCCATAAAACACGTGTAGATTTAAGATAAAACTCTATTCAATATCACAGTAATAAAACACATTTTATCAATTTAATCAACTTAGATAGATAACAAAACCATACCATTATCAAAGATCAAGACCCAAATGCATGCAAACAAGCATAAGCCTTTGATTTTATAAAAATGCTTCACAAAGTTTAGTAAGAAATTCCATGCTAAAAATGTATATGTTTGTTGCAAATACAAGAACTTATGATCCTTTACAATGACTAAAAATCTATATTAAATAGACTCATGCATCCCATGATTCATGAATCTGAAAAAAGAGTTAACTAAAAGTCTAACTAAAGTCCCTAGTTATGATATGGGGCGAAGTAGAACTAAACTAAACAACTTATTAAAACTAGAGTCTACTTAAAAAAATATGTTAGATTTAAAGTTTATTATCTGAGAGTTATTTTATTACAAAAAATTATTTAAAATAAATTTTAACTTAGAAGTCCAATTATTGTTTGCTAGGGAAACTATCAGAAAACATGACGATGAATTCATTTCTTGCATCCATCAGAGGACCTTGATGGTATTGCAACTTGATCCTCAACAAAAACATGAAGCTCTTTAACTTCTCCTATAGTTCGATAAAACTGGCCAACTCATCTTTCAATGCCCACAAATTTGCTTTCCAGGTCGTAGCTTGGTCAATGGTTTGAGGAGTGATTTGACCTTGTAGAGATTCTTCTAGTTCTCCAACAATTTTACTGGGAGAGGCAACTAGGGATAATGTTATTTGCACATGAATATACCATCCATCAGATCTTTACGGGGAACAACCCAAAGGAATGAACTAATACCCCTTATCAGGCTCCAAAGACAAGCCATTTCAAACTAAACTGTAATGGAAGACCCTCTAAATCTATACTTCAAGCAAGATTTGGTTTATGGGACATTGGGTCTCAAGAATAAGTCTTATCAAGCTCCAAAGACAAGACATTTCATTTAGCGTTGAGGATCGGGCTTCATAGGTAAAGACCAGGCTGGAACTTGACAGCCACCCCTACCTGTCATATGAAAATTTTGTGATGGTTTGTTCATTTAAATACCTATCATTTGACGTTTTATGAAAAATTTAAATTGTCAAAAAATATTAATTTTTATATTTTTTAAAAATTGTATTACTATTTTGTTGATTGATTTTGTAGTGAACATTTAATTTAATATTAACTAGAATAAGTTGACTATAAATTAATTTATTGATTCATATGTGCAAATATGATAAATACATCTATCAATTTGAAACTATTTTATTTGAGTTAATTTATTTTATATTACAAATTGATTTTATTTTTCATATACATTTTAAATTCAATTATCTAAAAACACATTTAAATATCAATTTCAAACCTACCAAGAACTAATTATATAAAATTAAAATTAATTTAATTTCTGAATTTGTCTATCTAAAAACACATTTAAATATCAATTTCAAACCTAACAAGAAATAATTATATAAAATTAAAAATAGTTCATGTTACCTAATCATATCCAGATTTTTTCATTGTTTGTTTGTAATTTGTTTTTGATATTGGGGAAAACAGATTTTGAAGGGATCCGGAACCCTTTACAACCAAAAGGCCAAACAGCTAAAAAAGCCAAAAAGACCAGACTGCAGAAAAGACAGCCTGCAGTCAACAAAAAACCAGCTCCCCAACAAACACCATTAGGTTTTACAATTAGAGTTTTTCTTGTTGGAGCGAAGAGTCATATCGAAAGAAGGCCCACAGGGTTTAGATTTTTTTCCAGTAACAGTAGTCCAGCCGTCTTCAACTTGTGCTGCCTTAGCCTGCCAAGCCAGCCCAACAATTTCCTGAGGATGAAAATCCGCAACCCTAGAGGTAACATCAAAGTTCGCCTGAACAGGTGTGGAAATGACCGGAGAGCGACCAGAGATGGGAACCAAGGCACCTTCAGTAGAGACAGAAATCGGTCTAATCATTTGCTCAATATGATTTATCATGGTAGCTTCCCCAGCGGAGGAAGGAGAAACCCCAGCAGTCGAAACCCCAGCAACCTGTGAGTTAGAAGCCCCAGCAACTTGTGAATCAGAAACCACCACCTCAGAGAAGCTCCTTGGCAGATCATATTTCTTCTCCACCGTGTAATGTTGTAGAGACGCGACATTCCACCAAGTAGCAGTCTTTGTCTTCTTCTTGAATCCACATTGAGCAGCAGCATGTCCTGTTTTGAAGCATCTTCTATAGCGGAAAGGGACCCCATCATAATCCAACAATTGGATCCAAGACCCCCTAGAAGATTTTAAGAGAACCTCAGCGGGCAGTCCTTTTGAGACATCAATTTCAACAAGTATTTGGGAAAAGGTAGAGTGATAAAGATCATAAGATTCATTGTCCACAAGTAAGAAATCACCTAGGGCATCCCCAACCTCCTCCAGGAGAGAGTCATTCCAAAGGTGAAGAGGGAGATTAGGCAAACGGACCCAAATCAGGAATTTATTGAAGGTTTCAGAAGCTGGGTTAAAGTTTAACCATCAAATGGTATTTGTCCTCCCAGCAGAAGAAATTATCACACAAGATTTTGTCTCTATCTAAAGTATTTTCAAACTTAGCAACAGAAAAACCTTTGGCCATTGGGAAGATTTGAACTTTACCAGTGATGAGGGGCTCCCATTTTTTGGTGATCCAAGAGTGCAGCTGAGGAAGGCTTGGCCAAAAGCCCCTAAACCGACAGATCACCCCTTGAGCAGAAAGCTCTGCTACACTATCACTTATTTCTTCTGCTAACTCGTCCTTAATCTTCACTGTGATGGAGTTTTTCACAAGGATGAAACCATCAAAACTCTGCCTAATATTCATATATGATCTAGGTGCATGCACAGATGAGCCAGCACCCTTGATACTCTTACCAGATCCAGCCCCGACGCCAGCACTAGCGCCAACGCCAGCACCAGTACCAGCCCCGACGCCAGCACCAACCCCAACCCCGATGCCAGCACCCGCACCAGCACCCCTGAGAGCCTCACCAGAAACAAAAAACTCCCCTGTCAGCCCAATATTCCCGCCCGGAGCAGAGGACTCCCCAGTCGGCACAGTTTTCCCGCTCGTAGTCATTTTGAAATCTCTTTTAGATTTTTTGAATGTTGTTGCTTTCTTGTTTATTTGTTTGTAATTTGTTAGAGTTTAGTTTTCATTTCAGTTTTCTTGTTTGTGATAGTTATGACAGAGATATAACTGTCTTCTTCTGCTTTTTATGTAATTTCTGCCTCTGTTTGCTTTGAATATAACATTCTAGAAGTGTTTTCTTATGTTTGCAATCAATCCTGGCCTAACATTTCAATCCCCAAATTTATTACGTCGAAGGTGTTCCCTCTATGAAGTTGGCAGACCTCATTTGGTCCATCGACGAGCAAACCTTAACGAGAAAGGATGCAAGACGATTAAATAAATCTTCATCGTTCATCACACTTTCTAGACAACGGTGACACTTTTGTGAAAGGAGCAATTTTTTAATTGTACGTGCTTTCAGGGTTTTATATTTAGTTTTTGAATTGTACGTGATTTTAGGGTTTTATATTCAATTTCTATCTTGTATTTTTGGTAGTTGGGAAAGTGCTAGTAATCCACCACCAGGTCCCATGAGAAAGTGCTAGCAATCCACCAACAATCTGCCTCAAACACAATTTGTGCAGAATCTTGAGGTAAGTCACTTGCCCTGGTTTCAATGAGTTTTTTTGGGAACTTGTACATAACCAGATCATTTTTTTGTTATGTTTTATTTGATTCTAAAACAATTGTGTTGTTATCTGTTAAATGAAGGCATTGATTCTGTAATCTTAGCCTTCACTGGTTTAAATTGGTTTGCTGTTGTATGCCCTTTAGATACTCTAGAGAGTTGTCCTGCTCTATCAGAGCTGTTTGGATTAAACCTTGATAGATTAATAAAGCATTTCCAACTAGAATTGAGGAGGAAAAAATTGACTAGACTGAGTTGAATCTATTGCCATTGTCATATTTTATCATTCCATCAACTAACTAATTATCCTTTTGCATGCTTTCTGAGAATATGCCCTACAAATCAATTGCGATATGCAACAAATAGAAGTAAAGAGGTTTGTGCATCTTGCTGAGCTGGGATAGAGTTATTAGAAATCCTATTACAGGATGTCGAATGCCATATTTGGAAAACTAAAAATATTTCAACCTCCAACGCAACAACTTTTGTGACAATCAGAAAAAGTCCTTCACCAACGTTTACTTGCCACATACAGAATGAAACCATTTGTTGGTATATGGAGCCTAATCAAACTCAGAGGTTAAATTTTCTCCACTTTTATCGGCGCGGTTTCCCCCCTATTATTTACCGGGGTCAAGGGGCAACGCCCCCAAGACAGGGTCAAGGGGCAGTGCCCCTTGTGGGGTCCAGGGGCAGCGCCCCCAAAACCTCTCATGATTTTTATTATTTTATAAAGGCGTCGGGTATTATTTTTTCTATTGGCCGACATAACAAACCCTAATTTTGTAACCAACATAAGTCTTGATAAAAGGCTAAGGGTTTGGGTTCTGTTGACATTGTATTGTAGCATTTGCAGGGGTATTGAGTTGCAAGGATTACTGGTTGTAATCGGTTTGATTTACTAGATAATAATATTGGACTCTTTGTTGGTGGACGTAGCCCAAGTTTGGGTGAACCACGTTAAATATTGTCTCTTGTTATTATTTCTGTGTTTTTCATCCCTTTGTTTAATCTTCATTTGCATGTAATCGATATTTTCTGCATACAATTCCTAACAAGTGGTATCAGAGCGGGTTTTGTTCGATTATCGTCTGCAGGAAAGTCTCACGGTTGAGTGGGAGTCTCACGGTTAAGTGGGAGCAATGGCGGATGAGGGTAAATTGAAGGTAGATAAATTCAATGGGCAGAATTATCAGTTATGGAAGATGCAGATGGAGGATTATCTCTATCAGAAGGATTTATGGAGGCCATTGGGAGGAACAACTAAGAAACCGGCAGGAATGAGTGATGAGGAATGGAATCTATTGGACAAAAAGGCACTGGGAGCCATTCGTCTATGCTTGGCACAATCAGTGGCATTCAATATTATAGCAACAAAGACAACTGAAGAGTTGATGGAAACCCTAGCGAAGTTATATGAAAAGCCTTCCGCTTCGAATAAGGTATTTCTCATGAAGCGTTTATTTAATATGAAAATGGCAGAAGGTGGGTTAGTTGCTGATCATTTAAATGAGTTTAATACAGTTATCAGTCAATTAACTTCTATAAATGTAAAATTTGATGAAGAAGTTAGGGCTCTTTTGATTCTGTGTTCTTTGCCTAAAAGTTGGAATAGCTTGGTCATGGCTATTAATAATTCTATTTTTGGTTTGAATACATTGAAATTTGATGATGTTGTTGGTGTTATTTTGAGCGAGGAAATTAGTAGAAAAGCTCAGGTGGAACATCCACATCAGGAAGTGTTTTGAATACAGAAAGCAGGGGAAAACAAAGGAGAGAGGAAACAATTCTAGAAGTCGTGGGAAGTCACAAGGAAAATCCAAGGATAGAAGATCCCAATCTAGAGACAAGAGGGATTGCTAGTACTGTGGTAAGCCAGGCCATTTGAAGAAAGATTGCTGGTCTCAGAAAAATAAAGGAGACAAAAAGGAAGGCAATAAAGAGGCTAATGTGGTAAGTAATAAATCTAATGAGGATGCTTTGATTCTTTCCCTTGATAATGCTGATGATTCTTGGGTGTTAGATTCAGGGGCTTCATTTCATGCTACGCCCCATAGAAGTTATTTTCTTGATTATGTCCAAGGGGATTTTGGGATGGTTTATTTGGGAGATAATGAACCCTGTCAGATTGTTAGAAAGGGAAGAATCAAGATTAAGTTGCAGAATGGGAATCATTGGCTACTACATGAGGTAAGGCACGTTCCAAAGTTAAAAAGAAATTTAATTTCAGCAGGACAACTAAATGATGAAGGTTGTGTTGTTACATTTAGTGATAAAAATTGGAAGGTTACAAAAGGTGCCTTTGTGGTAGCAAAAGGTGTGAAAGTAGGCACCTTATATATTTGTACAGGTCATACTATTCCTTCTACTTTAGCTGTTGCAAATAAAAATCAATGTTTAGGAACAATTTTTGCGGTTCAAAGGCAGGAAATCAGACAGTTGCTATGGATTTTGAATCAGCACTGTGGCATAATAGACATGGGCATATGAGTGCAAAAGGTATGAAATTACTTCATTCAAAGAATGTTTTACCAGGTCTGAAATGTGTTAATATGGATTTTTATGAAAGTTGTGTGTATGGCAAACAAAAGAGAGTTAGTTTTCTCAAGGATGGGAAGAAAAAGACAATTGAGAAATTGGAGCTTGTGCATATGGATGTATGGGGAACAACTCATACATCTTCTCTCGATGGCTCTCAATACTATGTCACTTTTATTGATGATGCAACAAGGAAGGTATGGATTTATTTCCTTAGGTAGAAATTTGATGTATTTGAAACTTTTAAGAAATGGAGAAGCTTGGTTGAGAATGAGGTAGGTAAAAAGTTAAAATGTCTCAGATTTGATAATGGTGGTGAGTATTGTAGCAAAGAGTTTGAAGATTATTGTTCCTTTAATGGTATTCGTAGGTAGAAAATAGTTCCAAGGACTCCACAGGAAAATGGAGTGGCTGAGCGCATGAACAAAACAATAATGGAGCATGCACGAACTATGAGATTGCATGCTGGGTTGCCTTTAAACATGTGGGCAGAGGCTATAAATACTGCTGTTTATTTAATTAATAGAGGTCCTTCAATTCCCTTGGATTGTGGTATTCCAGAGGAAGCATGGATAGGTAAGAAGGTGAGTTATTCTTTTCTTAAGACCTCTAGTTGTGAAGCATTTGCATATGTAGATATTGAAAATAGAACCAAGTTGGATGCAAAATCAAAGAAATGTATACTTGTTGGATATGGCATTGATGAATTTGGTTATAGGCTTTGGGATTCTGAAAATTAAAAAATTGTGAGAAGCAGGGATGTCATATTCAATGAGAAAGTGTTGTACAAAGATCAGTTGTAGCAACATGAGAAGAAAGAAAATGATTATGTAGTGCTGGATGATACACCAAATAGAAATGTTCCAATGGTTCCTCATGCTTCGCAACAACAACAACAACAAAAAATACCACACACTCCAGTGAATGTTAGACGATGTTCAAGGATAAGTAGACCTACATAAATATTTTCTCCCTCTTTGTATTCTATTTTGTTAACAGATGCTGGTGAACCTGAAGAGTATGATGAAGCTATGCAGGTGGATACAAAGGTTCAGTGGGAGCATGCAATGGGAGAAGAAATGGACTCCTTGCTGAAAAATGAGACTTGGGAATTATGCAAGTTGCCTATAGGTAACAAGGATTTACCAAACAAATGGGTTTACAGGGTGAAAGAGGAAGATGGAGGTAAGAACAAATTTAAAGCCAGGTTAGTTGTAAAAGGATTTGCATAGAAAAAGGGCATTGATTTTGCTGAGATTTTTTCTCCAGTTGTTAAGATGACTTCTATTTGTACTGTTTTAAGTATTGTGGATGTTGAAGATTTGCATTTGGAACAGCTAGATGTGAAAACTGCCTTTCTCCATGGTGATTTGGAGGAGGAGATATATATGGAACAACCCCAAGGATTTGAGGTCAAAGGAAAGGAGAAATTGGTGTGCAGATTGAAGAAGAGTTTATATGGCTTGAAACAAGTACCTCGGCAATGGTACTTGAAATTTGATAGTTTTATGGCTAAGCAAGGCTACAACAGGTGTAATTCTGACCATTGTGTTTATTTTAAGAGGTTGGATAATGATAGCTACATTATTTTATGTTTATATGTTGATGACATGCTTGTAGTGGGGTCTAACATGGATCGCATAAGTGAGTTAAAACAACAGTTAGCAAAATCATTTGCTATGAAGGATTTGGGGGCAACAAAACAAATCCTTGGTATGAGAATTTGTAGAGATAGGAAGAACAAAAAATTGACTCTATCTCAGGCTAGTTATGTTGAAAAGGTGTTGCAGAGATTCCACATGGAGAATGCAAAAGCTGTCGGCACACCTTTTCCTAGTCATTTGAAATTGACTAAAGAGATGTTTCCAAAGACACTAGAGGAGGAAGATAAAATGTCCAAGGTACCATATGCTTCAGCTGTAGGTAGTTTAATGTATGCCATGGTATGCACGAGACCGGATATTGTACATGTTGTTGGAGTCATAAGTAGGTATATGAGTAATCCCGAATTGGAGCATTGGAATGTAGTAAAATGGGTTCTCGGGTGTTTGAGAGGTACATCCAATAAATGTTTATGTTTTGAGGGCTCTAATACTGATTTAACAGGTTATGTAGACTCAGATTTGGCAGGGGATATTGATACCAGGCGGAGTACTACAGGTTATGTCTTTACTGTAGGTTGGACAACAATAAGTTGGATCTCACGGTTGCAAAAGGTGGTTGCTTTATCCACCACAGAGGCAAAGTATATAGCTGCAACAAAGGCAAGCAAGGAGATGATATGGATGCAATCTTTCATGGAAGAATTGGGCAAACAACAGGCCAACATTTATTTGTTTACGGATATCCAGAGTGCCATACATCTTGCAAAGAATTATGCCTTGCATTCAAAGACCAAACACATACAATTGAGGCATCACTTCATTCGGTTAGTGTTGGATGATGGACAATTACGACTGGAAAAGATACATACAAATGATAATCCATCGGATATGTTTACTAAGGCAGTGCCAAGGGAGAAGCTGAGCTCCTCTTCAGCTTCTATTGGTCTTCAAGACTGAAAACCATAAAATCAGAACAATAGGGTCCAGGGTGCATATTTCCAGTGGGAGCTATAGGGTCAATAGTTTTATGATCAATTTCCAAGTGGGAGGTGATATGGGGTGGAGTCTGATTAGTCTCCAAGTGGGATATTGTTGGTATATGGAGCCTAATCAGACTTGGAGGTTAAATTTTCCCCACTTTTATCGGCGCTATTTCCCCCTATTATTTACCGGGGTCAAGGGGCAGTGCCCCTTGCGGGGGTTTGGGGGCAACGCCCTCGAAACCTCTCATGATTTTTATTATTTTATAAAGGCATGGGTGTTATTTTTTCTATTGTCCGACATAAAAAACGCTAATTTTGTAACCAACATAAGTCTTGATAAAAGGCTAAGGGTTTGGGTTCTGTTGACATTGTATTGTAGCATTTGCAGCGGTATTGAGTTGCAAGGATTACTAGTTGTAATCAGTTTGATTTACTGGATAATAATATTGGACTCTCTTTTGGTGGACGTAGCCCAAGTTTGGGTGAACCACGTTAAATATTGTCTCTTGTTGTTATTATTTCTGTGTTTTTCATTCCTCTGTTTAATCTTCATTTGTATGTAATCGATATTTTTTGCATACAATTACTAACACCATTCCTCATATTTTGAGATAACTAGTGAAAATTTGAGATCCTCTTCACCACTTTTATAGGTTTTGGCATCACATCTACTTCACTCAACGATGGACATTTTAGAGCTGGTCATTTCATCTTAGGGTTTAGGTACAACTATATATTCATGGAAATAGGGTGCCCAACATCACACATCAGTGAACTTGATCAAGGATACATCTACATAGGAGCCTAATGGTAGTCCAGGAAGCAATGAGTGCCTACAATCTTCTGCTTTGATGGCCATAAAGAGGGAAATTTTAGATTGACCACATTTTACTGTTAGTGATTTGCATTAAAAGAAAAACATAAAATATTTTGTACAAACAAATTTTGCACTACCTAAATGGAAAACAAAAAGAAATGTACTAACAAAAAGAGATTCAAGCAAATGCCCAAAATTAAATATGTTTTTTAACTGAGCATTATAAGTACATAGAGGATTTGTACCAGGCCTGCAATAATTTTGTATACAAATTTGTGTCTCAATATAAAAAGAGCTTAAATAACTATAGCATTACTGGTATTAGATTGTAACGTGTTGTGCAAGCGGAGAAGTGGATGTAGCTGATGGTGAGACTTCTTAGTAGTTGCTTGCTTGGCATAGATTACACACACTTTTAGGCACTATAGAACCATTTAGTTAATTTATAGTATACCAGGTTTTACTGTGCTTAATATAATTCACTAAGCATTCTAGATGGTATTAGGGCAATTGCATTGTGAGCACAAGAATCTTTGCTCCTGACAGAAGTTAGATGCAGGGACCATATGCATCTTTACCCCCTCAGGGTTAATGAGGTTACAACTTGATTTTTGGCAAGGAAAGGGTTTCTCCTTGAGGAGGGAACAATGGGATGAATGGGGCAAAGAATGAATCTCTTCACTTAACTGGTGAGTAGCGTACCACATTCATTGCTTCAAAGTTGCTGATTTTCCAATTCCTTTAACTTTTCAGTTAGATTCTTAAAGCATCTCTATTTAAATGCAATTTCATGTTCCAATACCCATTTACAAAGATTATAGATGGATTTTAAGATGAAGATCATTTAGGATAATCTTCATCCCAACCCCCCTTATTGTTTTGACTAGAAAAACATACATTGTCTAACAACGAAGATCAACGAGTAAAATGACACCAATCCATTTGAAAAGTATAGATAAAATCAATACACACAGAAGAGTGCTTTCAACATGATTTCTATATATGATGTAATATAACTATATGAGATGCATGCTCACACACACAAAATAGTGCTTTCATCCAGATTTCTATAAATGATACAAAATCAAACTAAACAATTGAGCTAAGCCACCATCAATGCTAGGAAATAAATATAAGGTAGACAATGCCAAGGGAGCTAATTTGTTAGACTAGCAACTTCAGAAACTAAAGATGTAAAGGTTCCACGACAAAGGTTGAAGTAATGTAGATTGAAAAACCTAAGGTGAAAATTAGTCCATCTTGAAAATCTTATCATTTGCAAATATATATCATTTTTTGAAATGTTCTTTATATCATTTGCAAATCTATTTATTTTTTGAAATGTAAGTATAATTTATAGAAGTAGAAGATAAGAAGAAAAACTTCATGCTATAAATCATGGTCTTAATTACTTCTTGCAAATCAATATAATGCGAATTTTGCATTTTATGGACCAAATATAGCCCTAATTGTAGTGAAAAATGTTAGGTTCCTAAATGACTTATTTTTCCATTCATACAAATGGCAGACAAGAGAAGAAACTTGTTCAGAAAATAACATTGCTTATAATTGTTTCTCAGAGTAATAAAAATCTGAAACTCAAACTACATAAGAGCAAAGTCATAATTAGTTTGAAGTGAGGAATCTGCAAAAATACGCAATATAATACTTTCTTAGTAGCTATGATTTCAAACTTGTTTGTTCTAACTATATAGATATATATATAAATTCTCTGTCACACACTTGAAAGTCCTAGATTTAATTTGAAACATGATTGGCAACAAATAGACGAACAGGCAAAATAAGATGATTATTTTGCAAAACTTATTATTTCACCACAATTTTAACAATAGAGATAATACATAATCCTTATCACATTTCTAAGCTTGGGGACTTCAAATGTCTTATCAATAGAGTTGTTAAATGATTAATTAATAATTTCAATTTCCTTGCCATTGAATTTTGTGTATTGTAAGCTTGAGTTGCTTTGTATTTTGAAACTCTTCCATTATGACTTCGCATATTCTATCTTAGCTTGTGTACAAGATCGATAAGGTGCAGATGGGTATTCCAAAGAGGTGGATGGTTAATTAGGTCCAAAATGTAATGCCTTAAGACCTTGTTGCTGTATATGAATTCACCTTCCACTTGATTTCCTGCAAATTTTAAACTGCTCTAATACTAAAATGATTTGTAATTGCCCACTAAATTATGCTTTGTGGATTATAAATCACCAAAATACTTCTATCCTCTGTTTTAGAACTATTCTTAACTCCTTTGGAGGCTGAACAATGTTCCTAAAAACTAGAAAATAATGTAAAACATCAAGCATGGGACTGAGAAAAAACAATATTGTCAGCTATAGAAGACCCAATTTAGAGGAGAAAACCCAGTTTGTTAGGTGCCAATAGCACTTCTACCTAATTATATCCTGGTTTTTTTTTGTCTCCCTTCACCTTTTAGTCCTTTGCCAATACAATTAATCTAGTTACCATCTGCAATCAACCTTATACTTGGAATAGTATGATAGGTGATGGATTATGTTGTTTCTTGGTTTCCTTTTTAAGCTCTATTCAAGTAGTATTCTATGTTTGCATCTTTATTATATGTTGATGTGGTTTGATGTCATCTAATGCTACGCAGGATCAAAACTCAACAGAAGTCCATGCTGCTCCTGCTGTTAGTTTTATGTATTACAACATTTCTCAAGATACTCTCCTTTGACAAACAATTTCTACTTCCTCTTTTTAAGTTTAACTGGAACCATTTATTTCTAAACTAGAAACTCATTTTGAAATTGTCATAACAATGTTTGATATTACAATCGTTATGATTTCAAATTTCAAATGTAAATCTTTGTTGCATAATTAGAAAACTTTCTCCAAGTGCAGTTATGTTCTTTCTATTATTACTGTCTTCTTACATTTATAGACCATCTTCAATCACACTCACATTAGGTTTTCAAGGTTTGTATTGAGACTGATTTCATGCAAAGAAAATAGACCATATTTTCCCTTCTTGCATTTCTAGACCATCTTCAATCACACTTAGATCAGGTTTTCAAGGTTCATATTGAGACTGGTTTCATACAAAGAAAATAGACCATATTTTCCCTATCATTGGCCATCTACACCTCTTCGGCGTACCCATTGCACACTAAGGTGTGATGTGCAAATATGATAAATTAATTTATTGATTCATATGTGCAAATATGATAAATACATCCATCAATTTGAAACTATTTTATTTGAGTTAATTTATTTTATATTACAAATTGATTTTATTTTTCATATACATTTTAAATTCAATTATCTAAAAACACATTTAAATATCAATTTCAAACATAACAAGAAATAATTATATAAAATTAAAAATAGTTCATGTTACCTAATCATATCTAGTTTTTTCATTGTTTGTTTGTAATTTGTTAGAGTTTAGTTTTCATTTCAGTTTTCTTGTTTGTGATAGTTACGACAAAGATGTAATTGTCTTCCTCTACTTTTTATGTGATTGTTGCCTTTGTTTGCTTTGAATATAACATTCTAGAAGTGTTTTCTTATGTTTGCAATCAATCCTGGCTTAATAGTACAATCTCCAAATTTATCTATCTAAAATCATATTTAAATATCAATTTCAAACCTATCAAGAAATAATTATATAAAATTAAAAATAGTTTAATCCTTAAATTCATTTATCTAAAAATATAAATTATTTGTAAAAGCAAAATAAAATTTTAACATGCTCACCAATAAAACACAAATGTTGTATCTTCAAAAAAGTGAAGATTCTTGTTATGTTATTACTCATATGGATATCCTATATATATTAAAAAAAAATGTAAAATTAAAAAATACTGATAATTAGCAATAAATGTAAAAATCTTAAATTTACTGATACAATTAACAAGAAGTTTCTAAATTCATATAAAAATAAATCTTGTTAAAATATTCAAAAAGTTAAAAAATAATTATATTCTATTTTGAAAAGATATTGAATTAATATATATATTTTTATAATAAATATTATAAATCATATATATTAATATAAAGCAATGATAACTATTAGTAAAAGTGTCAAAATCTTAAATTTATTGTTATAAATATTTAAAAAATTAGAAAGAAATATATTTCATCTTGAAAAGATTTTATTTTGAATTAAGATATATTTTTAATAAATATTATAAATCATCATATATATTAATATAAGGCAATGATAACTGAAATTAGAAAGAATTATTCCATCTTTGAAAAGATTCTAAACTAATTTATATTTTTATCATAAACATTATATATATATATATATAGGGTGGAATTTGATGGTCTATTTGACAATTTTTTGCATTTTAGACTGTATATTACAACTTAAAAATTTATTAGACCGTATAATTTCATTTGCTATATTTTTATATAATCGTAAATATGACACTTTAAATTATTATCAAACTATAAAAAAATATTATAAGCATATATATATAATATTTATTATAAAAATATAAATTTGTTTAGAATTTTTTACAATAAATTTAAAATTTTGATAATTTTACTAATAGTTATCATTGCTTTATATTAATATATATGATTTATAATATTTATTATAAAAAAATATATTAATTCAAAATATAGTATGATTGTCTTTTAACTTTTAGAACAAGATTTATTTTTTATATGAATTTAGAAATTTCTTATTAATTGTAACACAAATCTAAGATTTTTACATTTATTACTAATTATCAATCTTTTCTAATTTTACATTTTTTTAAATATATATTGGATATCCATATGAATAATAATATAATAAGAATTTTCATTATTTTAAAATACAACATTTGTTTTACAGTAATTGATAGCTTTCATTTTTTTTCCAAGATGCAACGTTTGTGTTATAGGTAATTGGTTTTTACAAATAATTTATGTTTTTAGATAGATGAATTTTAGGATTAAATTATTTTTTAATTTTATATAATTATTTCTTGGTAGGTTTGAAATTGGTATTTAAATTTGATTTTAGATAGATGAATTTGGGAATTGAACTAATTTGTGTTATATTGGCTCTTACAATTTATATTAAATGATCAGATCGTCACAAAATTTTCATATGATAGGCAAGGGTGGGCGTCAAATTCCAGGCCTGTATATATATATATATATATATATATATATATATATATATAGTAGACACCTGAATTTGACCACTTCCATATGGTCAAATTTTCCCTTCACATTCCTCTATTTCACATCCCTTAGCCATATTAATTAAATATTCTATTATTTGGTTAATATTTCTTCATAGTCTAATGTCCCTAAGGTATTTAATAAATCAATTAAATACCTTACCCCTTTTCATCTCTAAATTAAATAAATACCCTAATTTATTTAATTTAGTCACTTTGGACCAAATGAATTAAAATAATTGTTAATTCATCATTTTCTCTCTCCTCATGTCACATCCTCCATAATCCTCTTTAACCCAGATTAATCTAATTAATTTGTGATTAGGATGTGCACACCCCTAATCATCATTAGGGTCACATCCTCCATAATCCTCCACTTGCCTCTAATCTATCATTAATTTGTCTAGTCATGCATTTGCACAACCTTAATCACCTGATTAACCCAACCTAATCTCCATGCCATTTATGGCATATGTCCTAAGTCAACCACATTAAATGCTTTCTCCTTTTGGAGAAGGCACCCCCTTCCCCATGTGAATTTTTAATTCACATTTATTTATCCAATGCATTTTAAGGAATTTAAAATTCCTTCTCCCATCCCCATGAGGATTTTTGAGGAATTTTTAATTCCTCACAAATCCTCTCAAGCACATGTGGACAAGAACCTCGTTTATGAGGAGATCTTGTCCCTTCCCAAGGTACAACCTAGTACCTCCATGTCACATCTACATCATCCCCTTCTTTGCATCTCATCCGCCACATGTCAAGATGTGAGAGCTTGTGAGTTCTCAACTCACCCCGACCCTTGATCTTTGCCATCATGGATCAATCTTGGCCTTCCATTCCTTTAGAAGAACTTCCCCTAAAAATGGTGGAAATGCCCTCATTTGCATCATCACTCAATCCACAATCAAGCACACCTAGCACTCAAGCCATCAGTTGCATCTAGGCTTTCCATACACCATTGTTGTAGCATTTGAGCTTCCTTATTGCATATATCCATATACCCATTTGCATCATTAGAATCTTCATCTCTCCATGACCATTTAGAGCACCATTTAGAGCTATTTTTCCACCAAGGAGCATACATTTCAAGTAATCAAAGGGCCAACCAAGACCATCAATCCAAACAAGGTAAAAGGTTTCAATTTCTTGTGTTTTGTTTATATTCAACTAGGCCTAATACGAATGTTTGTTTTTGTGTTTTCCTTTGTTGCATTAGTTTAGGTTTTGCATCTTAGAGTAGGAATTCACACTTGCACACATTTCTGGCATGCCTGGTGGGACCCACGTTACGGATCTATTTTATTGTTTGCTATTGTTTTAAATTTTGTAGGTTTAGTCTTCACACGCAGGGGCGAATCCACCCTCGACAGGAAATTTTTCTCAATACAGGGGTGAAAGTGCTTTGACTACAGGTGAAGTTGATTCCGCCCTTCCGTAAAAGGGGCAGACTTGCATTTGATTAGTCAAACCACCAATCACAAAGGAAAATATGCCTAAGATTACCTAAATAGGTGAGAACATTAGATACAAAGGAAAACTTGATCGAGCTATAGGGGAAATAACGTGTGTGCCCCTCCACTCGACAGGCGATTGCAACTTCGCCCATCCCTTAAACAGGCGATCTTTCCCAACAGACAAGGGAAAATTCGTCTCACACAGAGGTAAATTGGTAATAATCCAGAACCTTTAATTTTTTAGTTTGAGCTACAATTTGATTTCGGTTTTGGGTACTAACCAACTAGCTTGTTTGTTGGTGATTTGTGGCATTTTAACTAATAGTTTGTGCAATTGTTCCCCCACATTTGTCCAAGATCGGAGGTCAAAACTACTAACACGTGTGCTACAGGACGAGTGGTCGAAGCCTTTAGTTAGCTCTATCTATTGTTTTTCTCATCAATTTAGGCACACACAGATTTAATTCAAGGGCCAATTAACTTGTTTGTTGTATTTGGGAGAAAATTGTTGATGTATCCACTCCCCTTGCACCTTTCAGTGATCCTGGGTGACGAGAAATCGTAATTCATTCTAGCCTTGTCCAGTCTACCTAGGAAGTGCTAGTGCATCTAAGCTCTCCCCTTGCACTACATGCGAGCTTGGAGACCAACCAAAGCATCTAGTATTTCCTTCCTTTAGCGAGACCTACTTGGGATTTCATCACCTGGGGGACGATTCCAACCACGTGTTACTGGGAGGTATATAAAGGGGGGAGAACTAAAGTTGTACCCCAATCCAGTCATGTCATGTCTAGCAAAGTGTCGAAGCTAGGGTGATACCTAGGTAAGATGTGCAGGGTTGGTCTGAGTTTCCAGTACCTCACTGGGGCTCCTGATCCACACTTGTGATGGGCTGGTGTTCACAGTTATGCCTTAGGTATGCAATGTATATCGAGGATGCATGAGATAGCCTATTTATCTAGATAGAGACGTGTTTTAGCCGCAGCTTGGTGTAGTGCAGGGGATGTGCACCGTACCCTGAAGTTACTCATCACATAATCCTTTGGGTTGAGATAGAAATCCTCATGGTGGACTACAATAGTCTCTGAAAGAGAGTGTGAAGGTGAGCCCGTAGCGTCTGTTGATGACCTTGTGCCATTGAATCACTAGCTATCTGCCTTTGCGAGAAAGGGTGATCTAGAGAAAAACCTTGGTATCATGGAGTATTAACCTTGGGGTGTCCCCTCAAGGTGGTGGGCCTACATCAAGTTTGTAAACCCTTATCACTAGTTCTAGGATTGTGTTGCCTAGCGTGTCTTGTTTGTGTGATACCAGTGCTTGTCATCAGTCTGAGTCAGTCTAGCCATTCTACTTTTTGTTTTTCGTGTTTTTTTTCTCTTCTATAGTTTGCCCCTACCCTTAATGGCAAGTTTGCTTCTCACATGGGAAAACTTGCATTCTGGACAGGCGTCCTACCCTAAAAGGGGTGATTCTGTGTCTCGAGTATGGTCTAGGTCATCCTTTAGGTGAGTTTGTCCTTGTCAGGGGAAAATTTTGCTTGTGGGTCCCTTAGTTAGGCGACCCCACATCTGACTATTCCCTAAATAGGTGATCTTGCCATCCTTTTAGGAAAATTTGTGTCCAGTCTGTACCTTTCGAGTCTGTCTGTTCCTTTCGATAGACGATCCTGTCATCGTCTTGGGCGAACTTGTTGTCCGTAGGGGCGATCTTGTGTCTCATCCGAGTCATCCTCGTGTGTACATCCCCTAAAATAGGAAAACCTATTGTCCGTAGGGGCAATCCTGCATCCGTCTGTACCATCCTTGTCCATACAGTTCAAGACATAGGCGATCCTATTTTTTCTATAGGTGATCCTATCTTAGGCATTTTCGTTCCTCGTCTGTACATCCAAGGAAATAGGTGAACTTGTCACCCCGATAGGCGATTTTTCCTATGTCCGTACATCCCAAGATAGAGGCAATCCTAATTAGTAGATAGGATATTTTGTTCCCCGTATCTGCCTATTTCTTTTGAGCATCCAAAAAATTAGGCGATCCTGAGTTCTAGAAGGGGCGATCTTGAACCGTAGATAGGCGATTTTGTCTCTTGAGTCCGCTTGTTTCTTTTTAGCATCCAAGATTTAGGTGATCTTATGTCTTAGAAAGGTGAACTTGTGACCTAGATAGGCGAACTTTCCGAACACAAAGGTGAATCCGTGGTCCTTTAGATAAGTGATCCCATCACCTGGAGCGGTGATATTTTCAAACACAGAGGTGTATGCATGCCCCATACAAAAATCTCAAGATTTAGTCCTTTGGGCCACTGAAAGCCTGTTGTTTTCTGAGTCCAATTCTGTGATCAATTTTTTTTATCACCATCCATTTGCCCATAATTATCATTTTAATCCATCTGCATTTTTCAAAGGTCATCAATTCATCAATCAAATCATATAGGTGCATATTAGAACATCTCTAGATTGCATATCCATCATTGGTTCATCAATCCCAATCTCTTAGACTTTGTTTTAGGGGTTTTTATCCAAGTTGGCTTAGGTGTCTGATTCTGATCATCATCATCCACACTTACTTAGGATTGTTATCCATCCTGAGTCAGTAATCACTTGCGACCCAATCAATCTACTTCCATCTTGAGGTAGATTCAGAGTCGTAATCATCCTTTTTGTAACCCAATCTGATCATCAACATCATACATCATCTATTCAAACCCCTAAACTTGGTTTAAAGTCAATCTCATTAATCCAATCAAATCAATCCCCTAATCCTATTAATCATCCAATCCTATCAATCACCTATTCGTATCAATCAACTCAATTGAAGCCAATCTAATCGCTTATCCAAATCATCCTATCCTATCCAATTTGATCAATCAATCAATCAATCATTTAATCTAATCAATCCTTTAGTCATCATTTAGGCCATAATTTAATTGCATCTTAAGGCTTAGTGTCATCTTAGTCCACTTGGTAGATTTGCATTTTCATGCCCATTACCTGATCGCAAGCAAATAAAATCATGGAAGAACAACAACCCCAAGGTGCTCAGCCTCACATTCCTCAGGATCAGCCCACTAATGGTGGCTCATCGCAATCCAATACTAAAATCCACACTACGTCACCTCCTGAAGAAAGCATGGTCAACCAACCTAAGTTCATAATCGACGAATACCTCAGTAATCCCACCAATGTCCAAATGATGGATTGTCTCCTTAATGAACATGGGGATAAAATCCTTGCCACATTACCCCTGAAAGATATAAAGCCATCGTCGGGGTTTGACTTATCCAAGTATGTCAACATTACACCTCCTCTGCCCCCAGTGCTGCAAGATCCTCAAAATTTTCAAAATGATTTAGGCAGTTCATACGTTCCCCAAGGTCCACCACAAGAGGGTTGGTATCAACCAGGATTTGGAAATGCTATTCTCTATCAAGTAATACCTCCTATACCACCTCCTCGGGTTCCAATTTTGGTTATGGGTGCATCTGATCCAAACATTCCTCAAGGCCTTGATCCTAACAATCCTCTTGGTCTTGGTATGTTGCAAGGTCTTCCCAATCTGCTAAGTGAGAACATCCCACAAAGCTCAACTCCCATACTATTCGCACTACCTCTTCCACCAAACCAACTGAGTCAACTATTGGGGAATACTAGGGGAAAGACTTTCACTGCCCCACCTCCACCTCTTGGATCTACACTTGCATCAAACTTACTACCACCTCCATTCACATGTCAACAACCACCTCAAGGTAATATCCCATCCTTGCATCAGCCTCAGGGTAACCCATAGCAGGCACCACCATCACAACCGCCTCATCAACAACCACCACAACAACCCCTATCTCAACCTCCACAACATACCTCAATTCCTTCACAACCCACACATCACACACATGTTACTTAACAACATCAACAACAACTGTCGCACCAACCACAAGGTATCTCGTCACAACCCCCTCACCAGTCACATGTACCTTCTCACTAGCCAACATCATCTTATTAGTTACCTTCATACCAACCACAAGTCCCTCAACAACCCCAAATCCCTTCTTGACCTCCCTATCAACAACCCCCTCAACATTCATAAATCCCAACACAACCACAACAATCCTTCCAACAAACACCAGACAACCCTGCTGCCCAATACCTGTACCATCCACAAAGCACTTATTATGTGCAACCCACCACATCCAATCCTAATCCCAATTATCCTTATCACAATCCCCAACAATCCCAACATCATCTGTCTTACACAAATCCCCAGTAATCACAACAAAATCCCTACTATCAGCAGTCTAATCCACAATAGCCTCCGTATACTTCCCAACAATAGACTGATTATAACTACCAATTTAATCCATATTACTCCCAACAACAACCATCATATCAACACAGTGCCTCCTCCTCATATTATCAAGCCCAACCATCATATTAGAAAGTTGTTTCCTCCTCATATTACCAAGCCTTGCCATCCTATCCACAATCTTATGCCAATCCCCAATCCACATATCCCAATCAATATAAGCAAACCCCTTCATATCCTCCTCTGCCATCATATGATAAAACCATCACAACCTCGGCCTCACATATCAGCAATATGCTCATTATAATTAGTCGAATCTGACCAATCCTTCATCATTGACACCTGTTAACAAGGAGTGGGAAGAAATAAAAGCTGCCCTAAAGGACTTGCAAGCAGGGACATCCAAAAAGCCTTTCAAATTTGAGGAAATTTGTCCCTATCCATTTGATCCCTCCATCTCACTTGTCCCCTTTCCTAACCACTTTGAAATACCGAAATATGATAAATACAAAGGAAAGAGTGACCCAAGGAACCACCTATAGGAATTTTACACACATTGTCAGGAAGTCTTGCACAATGACAATTATCTCCTACGTCTATTCCCTAGGAGTCTAACAAGGATAGCTCTAGACTGGTTTATGGGTCTCCCAAAGGGATCCATCTCTTCTTTCGCAGATCTGATAGAAAAATTTGTTACACACTTCTCCTTCAACTTGGAGAAGGACATCAACACTCTAGATCTTTTGGAAGAAAAACGTGAGGGAGAAACCTTTGCAAGCTACCTACAAAGGTGGTGTTCCCTGGCTAGTCATCTAAAATCCCCTCTCACTGAGAAGGACATGGTGACCATTTTCATCACAAATTCTCATCCTGATATGGCACATAATCTCAACCTTCATTGTGTCACAACCTTTTCAGGGGTCATAGAAAAGCTCACTATCATTCAGAGGGCCCTCATTGCTAAGGGACAAATCAAAATCTATAACTTAGACAAGGATAATTCATCTAGAGATAAGTTCCGCTACTGGAATAAAAATAAGAATGCTGTCAATGATGGTGTCACTGAAACCCAACATGTCCAAGTAGCCAACACCTCACAAAGGTCGCAATACGTCTCCAATCAGCCATTGGTTTCTAACATCATATCCATGCCACAGGGTGCACCACGTCCTCCTCCACAGTCCAACCAGTATAACCAAGGAAATAAAAAGGTTACATTCACTCCTTTAGGAGAATCCTTGGATGCTATTTTCAAGAGGCTCCTACAAGCGAGTTATCTAGTCACTTATCTTGTGACTAAGCCTTTTGATGAGTCAAAACCCAAACCTGCTTGGTATAGGGAAAATGAGTTTTGTGACTTCCACAAAATCAAAGGTCATTCCACTAACAAGTGTTAGGGAATTAAAATGTATATCCAAGATCTCATAGATCGAGGAGATATGGTAGTGGATGCTAATTAGGTGACATCGTCCAATGCCCAAGTGAAAATATATCAAAATGCTTTCCCCAAGCACAATCAAGGTCCCAATACCTCCAATGCTAATCCCAGGCCTAGCAACAACAAAAATCAAAATAACAACATGAACAATATCAGCTATAAGAACGTACCCTATAGCTATGATGGCATAGTTATGTACATTATCTGGGTAGAGCCACGCGTGTCCATGATTCATGTTAAAGGAAAAGGCCCACAATGTGTTGTTACTACGCGTCACACCCACATATCCGTTCTTGGGCCTTCCACGTCATCCTTGCCAACTCTTGTGAGCTCCCAACATAATATTCTTGATCATCTTGGAAAGAATCCCACTCAAATATCCATCTTGGATTTGCTTAAGTCTTCCCCTGTCCATCAAGAAATCCTCACCAAAGCTCTTCAAGATACACACCTACCTAATGATATAGATCCTACTCAATTTCAAGCCTTAGTAGGACATCTTTCATCCACATACCAATTGGGATTCAGTCAAAATGATATGTTGTCCATTGATTCAAACCATAACCGCCCCCTGCACATCGAAGTCCTTGTATCCCATCATAAAGTGAAAAGGGTCCTAGTAGGTAATGGCTCTGCCCTCAACCTTTGTATGCTAAAGTTCATAAAAAATGTAGGGTACACCCACGCTGACTTGAATAATCAGACGATCACCATCAAAGCCTATGACAACGTAGAAAGATATTATGAAGGAATTATTTGTCTTCTTATTTAGGTTGGCCCTGTTGTGCAGTATGCCACATGCCATGTCCTTGATTTGGACCTCCCATACAATCTTCTCCTTGGTCGCCCATGGATCCAAACCATGCAATCCGTTCCATCCACTTACCATCAATGCCTGAAATTCCCATACAATGGGATGGAAGTAACCATACATGCAGACCCTCAGCCCTTTGAGTATTGTCGTGCTTTAGAAGATTCCTTCCCCCACTCCCACTAATATCTAGGAGTTGAAGTGGGGGAACCTCAGGCATCATCTTCCAATCCATCCTCTAATCCATCATCCACCACATCATCCATTCCATGCACTACATCTAAATCCACCATCACCAAGGTCAAAATCATAGACAAAGGCCATGGAGAATAGGAGATGTGTATGACTCTAATGTGGCAACCATGCCTCCATCTCCTTGTACCTATGGCCAACCTTCTGAGTTTTCACCAAAGGAAGAAGATAAGACAATAAAACTTAGCTCTAAGAACATGGGGTCTAAAACTTTCCAATCCTTAGGAACACGACAAGATCAACCAGATGATGACATCAGTTAGTGGATATACAAGGAAGAATCTGAACCTTCGCCCTCTCTTATTGAGTATTTCCAAGAGGCTTATCCTTGTGCATCCAAGTTAGCTGAAAAATACAATTATTAGGGGGAAGGTCTTGGTGTCGAAGAACATGGAAGATTGCAGCCTATTGAAACACTTGTACGGCCTAGAAATCTGGGCTTAGGCTATGACAAAAATAAAAAATGGCACGCACCATCAACTAGTACCTCTAATAATGTTAATGCGGATAATGATTTCCTTGACGACATACCAAAAGAGGAAGCCATCATACTTTCCTATGATGATGTAGATCTCCCTTCCCTATTTGACTCCACATCTATCTTTACCATCAGCCTATCCCTTCTCCATCCTCACCTCATTGATTAGGACTTACAAAATAGTGCACCTATCAAAACTTTCCCTTCAGTGGACACTTATGTACATCTCATGGGATTGGGGGAAGATGAACACCCTAACCGCAAAAGTAAAAAGAAGCAAAAAAAAAAGGGTCATCTAGTGAAAACCTCTTTGAGGCACTTCCTGACTCATTAAAAGTCAAAATAAAGGGTGTATCTGACAGTGAAAACCTCAATGAGGCATTGAGGGTGGGGATGTTCATCTTCCCCTTTTTGGAACTCACTTGTCCGAACGGTCTTCCATCCTGATCGAAGAGATGCAAGAAGTCAATTTGGGAACAAAAGAAGACCCTAAAATTATTCACGTAGCCAAATCATTGTCAGAGGAAGAGCATTCTATCATTGTCAACTTGTTAAAGTATGGAATCATCAACTTCGCATGGACCTATTCATACATTCCAGGATTATATCTCGCATTGGTTGTACACCATTTGGATGTTCATCTGAATGCCAAACCTATTAAACAAAAGCTAAGAAAAATGCATCCCCAAGTGGCCTTGCTCATCAAGAAAGAATTGGAGAAACTGTTAGAGGTTGGGTTCATAAGACCTATTGATTATTCTTACTGGATATCCAATATAGTGCCTATCACCAAACCAAATGGGAATATCAAAATCTGTATAGAATATCAGGATCTCAATAAAGCTTTCCCAAAGGATGATTTCCCGCTTCCAAATATTGACATGTTGGTCGATCTCACAAAAGGGCATGCCATGTTATCTCTTATGGACGGTTTTTTCGGTTATAATCAAATCAAAATTGCACCAAAAGATCAGCATAAAAATTCCTTCACCACTCCTTGGGGCACCTTTTGTTATAATGTCTTTCCTTTGGTCTCAAAAATGCCAGGGAAACTTATCAACATGCAATGACTGTTATCTTCCATGACCTTATCCATATCATAATGGAAGATTATGTGGATTATTTTCTAGGAAAGTACAAAACCAGAGAAGAGCATCCCATGATCCTGAAGAAAATCTTTGAACAACTAGAGCAATACAAGCTACGTCTCAATCCAAAAAAGTGTGTTCGAAGTTACATCTAGAAATTTATTGGGCTTCATAGTCTCTAGAAGGGGTGTTGAAGTAGATCCAACCAAGGTCAAGGAAATAATGGAAATTCCCCCACCATGTAATCTCAAGCAATTAGGAAGTCTTCAAGGGAAGCTACAGTCCATTAGACGCTTCATAGCCCAACTTACTGACAAGTATCAATCATTCACACATTTCCTATGCAAAGACACCACATTCAAGTGGGATCCAAAATGTCAACAAGGATTTGAAAATATTAAGGAGTACTTGGCTCATCCACCCATCCTAATTCCTCCCATTCCAGGAAAACCACTCTTGTTGTATATCTTAGCTACATCGGTTGCACTGGGGGCATTACTGGCCCAACATGATGAGTCCTCTAAAGAGCGTGCAATCTATTACATCAACTGAACACTGGTGGGCTATGAACTAAACTATTCCCCAATGGAAAAGGCTTTCCTAGAAGTGGTCTTTAGTTCAAAAAATCTTCGTCATTACATGCTCAGTCACGCCATCAAGCTAATATCAAAATTTGATCCACTAAAGTATTTTTTATCCAAAACTTCTTTAACTGGCCATATGGCCAAGTGGGTCATGTTATTGAGTGAGTTTGACATAGAGTATGTGGATTGTAAGGAAATCAAGGGACAAATAATAGTAGATCAGTTGGTTGATGCATATCCCTTAGCAACCGAGTTTCCTGATGAAGAGGTCTTTACAGTGTCAAAAATAGATACATGGAAAATCTACTTTGATGGGTCATATACACATAATGGAGCTAGTACAAGTGTCCTATTTATCACTCCTCAAGTTGGTTATATCCCCAAGTCATTTAGACTAGCATTTCCATGCACTAATAACATCATAGAATATGAAGCTCTCATCACTGGTCTAAGAATCGCCATCCAATTGAATATCACCTATCTATGTGTCTTTGGCGATTCTCAATTGATAATCAAACAGGTCAACGATGAGTTTCAAACAAAAGATGACAAACTTTTTCCTTATAAATGCATGGTGGATGAATTTAAGAAATATTTCACCTTCATCCAGTTTGAACAGATTCCCAAAGTCTAGAACAAGGAAACAAATGCAATGGCTACAATTGGTTCCCTTATTGACATGCCCAAAGATCAAAAAAATTGTGAGTTTTTCATTGAACAACTACTAATCCCTGCATATGATGTCCCTGATAATGAGATGGTGTGCGATATTGTAGGTACTGAATCACTCTGGTATCATGAAATTTATACCTACCTCCATGCTAACATCTTACCACCTAACCTCACCCAAAATCAATGCAATCATTTATCCAATGCACTTCCCGCTATGTCATCATAGGAGATACGCTTTATCATAGAGGGTATGATGGCACTCTCCTTTGGTGTCTCAAAGAATCATAATCTTGTGTTGCATTAAACGAGGTGCATAGTGGTGTATGTGGGTCTCATTCTAATGGAATTGCCTGAGCCAAGAAGATTCTAAGAGAAAGATATTATTGGCCCACTATGGAACATGACACCTGTGAGTTTGTAAATAAATGTCTACCATTCCAACAACATGTAGATTTAATCCATGCTGCTGCACAAGACTTACAACCTATCATTGTTCCATGGCATTTTTCACAATGGGGTTTTGACCTAATTAGAAAGATTTACCCTCCATCATCTGATGGTCATACATTCATCATCACCGCCACTGAATACTTGAACAAGTGGGTGGAAACAATTCCACTCTCCCAAATCACAGATATTTAGATCTCGAAATTCATCCTTTTCCATATCTTCTCTAGATATGGGATTCCATCCACCATCATCACTGATAATGGTAAGCCATTTAAAAACCAGTAGATGAAAGCCCTTTGTGAGACATATCATATCCAACATCGTTGGTCCACCCCCTATTACCCTCAAGGTAATGGTCAAGTTGAAGCCATCAACAAAACGCTTATCAAAATCCTTAAAAAGGTGGTCAACAATACTGGTCAAGATTGGCACCTCCATCTTCATCCTGCCCTTTGGGAATACCGCACATCCATTTGCACTCCCACTGGTGCTACTCCATACTCCCTCGTTTATGGTGCCGATGCTATCTTGTTGACTGAGGTTGAGATCCCATCACTTCGAATCTCTCTGAAGAATCTTATCAATGATGAAGATACTCGAGTTGCACGATTAAGTCAACTGGAAATATTGGATGAAAAGTACATCAAGGCCTAGAATCATCTACAAGCATATCAACATTGTCTTAGGAGAAGATACAATAAGAAGGTTCTTCCATGCCAATTCTATGTTGGTGATCTAGTCCTTAAGGAGAATCAATGTACTCAACAAGATCGAGATAAGAAAGGAAAGTTTGAAGCAAATTGGCTGGGTCCCTATGTTGTCACCGCCAAATATGGTTTAGGGGAATATCGACTTGCTGCACCTGAGGGGGAACCCTTAGAGGATCCTATAAAAATCATGCATTTGAAGAGGTTTTACACCTAAGTAAGCTGGGTTATCCTATCCTAAAAAATACCCAAAAAAAAGTAAAAAATCAGCAAAAATCCAAAAAAATCCAAAAATCAAAAAGTCAAAAATCCAAAAATAGTAAATAGAAATAATCCATCCTATGGTGAAAACCACCCTTGGTGGTGCCTTGGATAAGTACGCTTGGTGAAAACCTGGCAACAAGTGCCAATCGTAGAGGGCTTAATCATTATCTACTTTGCGTCCTAGTTACTTTATGCTTCCATCCATCCTATCCCTGCCATCCTATCCACACATCCTATCACTCCTATCCTCCTATCGGTATCCACTTGTCAGTCACTTGGTATATTTTGGTTGAGCATTAGACAATTCAAATCGACTATCCTAAATCCTGAGCTTTTATCCTAAATATGAGCTTTTCATCACTTGTACATTGGTGTCGTTTGTCGGTCTCGTATCCCCATCTAGGGTCCTTCATCATGTTGATCATCATTAGGTACCATGTCATCTTTTGTCCATTTTTTCAAACTATGTTTCCCTTGTGATTTCATGTAGGCAAGGCTAATCATTTGATCAGCCCCCAAGGTATTTGTCCGTCCTGTCTTTGTCATCCATTGAGGTATCCATTTTCCTCTTTTCGCTTTTATCCATGGCCAGTTGTCAACATTTTATCGAACTACAAGGGCTTTGCGCTTTCACGTAGGCAAGGCTAATATTTGATCGACCCCCGAGCCCCTAGGTTTTTGGGGTGTGTCTTGTCATTGTGTTGTGTCGTCAAGTGTGTCCCTACCTAGCTAGTTCTAAACAAACAAAATATGTTAGTATCTTGAGGTCCAATCAGTTTCAAGTATCCTAAGTCATGTCGGTCATTTAATCTATCCTCCATCCTTGGTCTTAACAAGATGTATCCTTCCTAAATCAAACCACATCAATACCATCCACCCTTTTGATCTTATGGTAAAGGAAATTTAAAATTTATTATGATCTTTTGATGCTTTTTGCTTTGTTTATCATTGGAGCTTCATATAATACCTTGTCAGGGTCACCACAATCCATCATATCATGGTGCGATTTGACTGGAAAACATAGGGGCATATCTTGATCTTTTGTCTATTTTTTTCTTCTTGTTTGTCCCATGTAGTACCCACCAAGATCCATATAGTCTTGTGTTATGTTGGGGCATCCTTTGTGCTTGTGGTTATCCCAATACCTAGCCTGACCAAAGCCTTTGTAGCTTTGGGGTGTTGGGATAGCTTCCTTGTTTGTTGTTTTTGTCTTATGCATTTGACACTAGTCTGCCTTGGTTCCTCATACCTTGGCATATTGTGTCCTATGCTATAAAAAAAATCAGTGCTCCTGAAATGGAAAAATGGTATTAGGATTGCATTTCATTTATCATCCCATTACACTGCATTTATCCCCATCCATTCTTTCCCTAGCCTATGGTTAGTGATTTTGGTTGTGCAAAGGTTCTTCCATCACCTTTTCTTCTTATTAGGATTCCTATGGCTTTGACAGGTGCCATATCACACCCATCATCATTCATCTCGCTATGCGATACATTGTCACACCTATCATTGTTCACTTAAATTCATTTCATCTCATTGCATTATCATTTTCATATTCATTATCAAGTTGTTCAGTTTAATCTAGATTGGTTATTCTAAGCATCTTAAATTCATTTAATCTCATTGTATTATCATTTTCATGTACATTTTAAGTTGTTTAGATTAATCTAGATTGGTTATTCTAAGCATCTTAAGTTCATTGCAATTCATTTCATCTCATTGCATTATCATTTTCATGATCCTTTTAGGTTGTTTAGATTAATCTAGATTGGTTATTCTAAGCATGTCAAATTCATTTCATCACATACAATATCACATTTATTACATCCACCCATAACATGATCACATATGCATAAATCACATATTTTCATCCATTGCATCACATTGCATTTTCATATCACATCATATATACATGGTTATCCATAGCACATTCCTCATCATGTCATATCTCATAGGCATACGTAATAAATCACAATTGCATCGCCACTTGCATCACATCCCATTAGCATCACCTCCATAGCATACATCATGAAATAATGAATTATCTATCACATCCTGCATCACAAAATGTCAGACATAGTGCATATAATCCATATCATTCGAATAGATATAAGCATAAATCATCATAACCACATGCATACATAATAATCACCATCATAATCACATGTGCATAATAAACATCCATGTCATCACATAATAACCACATAGTGTCGACACTATCCATCACATATCATATATAATATCAAAAAAAGTATATAGTGTCCATCATAATTTGTAATAAAAGATCATAAAAGTCTACCACAGTCCATAATAACATAGTAATGAGTCCATCATCAAGTCCATCAAAACCCATAAAATAACATATAGGTACAAAGCTCTAATCAAGTACAAAGACTACATCTCCTGAATGAATAAAGAATAAAGAATGAACGAATCAATGAATGGAATAATATTTGTCCAATCTATGCAGAAGAATCTATAGCCTCTACCTCTGTATACTGCTCATCCACTCTACACCTGTCAAAACCTGTATCTTGTATCCCCATCCTGTCTACCCTTTGTTCACTCCATCTGACCTCTGGGGGGAGTTTGGGGCTAAACCTTTGCCTCGGGGGGGGGGGGTGTCTCACAGAAGCTTTTGTATCCTAATGTATGTGTAGCCCCCAAGTGTGTTGGTGCTGGCATCTATGGGACTGCTCTAACATATGGTGACACCCTCCGTGTCAGATTTGGAACAGATTGATGATAATCAAACATATAATAACTGACCTCTTTCCTGGTATCAACCACCTCTGCCGCCTGTGCTCTTGCCAAGTCCCACTCTATCTGGTAGCTATCCTGCAGCCCACTCATGTGTCACCTCTCACTCTTCCAAGCCTCTTGGGCTAGCCACATCTGATCCACTTGTGCCTGCAGTTGGGATATCCTTTGTGCACATGAGTCACACTCACCCTGCAAGGCCTACACCTATGCCTCCGCCCTCTCCAAAAATCCTTTCGCATCACCCATGGTTGTCTCTGCACACTTGACTCTATCCTGAGCCTCATCCCTCTCCCCCCTCATCTCCTCCAGCTACCTCTGTATCTCATCTCTCTCTCTCTCTCCATCTCCAACATCTTCTCCCCTACTCTATTTTCCAGGGCTCTGTAATCCCTGTATCCATCCCTCTGTAGACAACTCTATCTGCAGTCTGTCCCTATTTTCCTCAGACTCTTTGAGCCGATGCTCTAAAATCCTCAGTCAAGCCAAGGATCCTGTAAGCAACACTACGAGATCCTCTAGTGGCAGTGGTACATATGGAACTATAACCAATGGATGAACCTCTGGAGTATCCACCTCATCGCTTGCTCCTCTCCTCTTGCCTCCTACATCTCAACATCACCATCTCCCCCTCTCCTTTGCCTCACGAATTTCCTCCTCTATGGTTTCTCCAACTCTCTCTCATCATCAAATCTGAACCCCAAAGCCCTTACAATCGACTGCATAGTCTTCATCCACCCTGGCCTCCTCTCTGCCCACCATGCAAAATATTGAACTGTGGTGCCCGCGTCCACCAGTCCTCCCCTCCATGGGTATTGTATCAGTGGCACTGTATCCCACATTTGTCATGCAAACTCTACAATAATCTGCTCCCCCCCATATGGTCGATGGCTCTCGGCTAATTCGTCTGAATCTTTGGGGTCTTGCAAGAATATTCAGCTTTATCCCAAACTAACAAGTGACCCTATTTGGTCTATACAACTCCACAATAAAGGGGTCCTGACCAATCAAATAGCACACTGAGAAGTAGCCCCTCCATCTCCTCTCATCATCTCTCCATCCTACAAACTGCTGCACCATGTATGGCCTCCAGGTGATGTCCTCTACCCTCAACCCATCCAGTCACTACCGCCAAGCCTCCAAATCACTCACATCCTGATAGTCTCCATCCATACTCCATCCCCCACCAGTATGCCACTGGTAGTGTCTCATCATGTGTCCCGAAAATCAAAATGTCTAGTCTAGCCACACTAATATGCTCTCAGGCCTATACCTAGAGTAGAGTCACATGGGTGATGTTGAGTTCTCGTCTGTAAAAAACAACGTCTATGTACCAGTACAATTGGGCTAGTATGCAAGCCCCCCATGTGAACTCTCCCTCCCGTCTCTCTACAATATACCTGACCACCTCAATCACCTTAAGGCTGCAAAAATGTCCACTCTTTTCTAGTAACAAAATCCTGCTGATCAGGCCACAGAGGTATAATGGCAGAGATGGAACCTCTAGTCCCAAGCACACATCAAGATCTAACTCCTTCCCCTGGATGGAAAGCTCAACCGGTCCAAATACATCCTATAGGCTCCTATCCACTACTCGGTTGCAGGTCCAACTGATCAAGTTCCCTCAGATGGGCAATCATAGAACCCTCTAGACGTCCTCTAGAGTCACTATCATCTCCCCTGTCAAGAGATGGAAGGTAGAGGTCTCAGAGCTCCATCGCTCTATCAAGGCGGTCAATAGTCCTCGATGTGCTCTGATGTTGGGATACCCCAACATATGTTGCAATCCCGCTTGCGCTAGCGATCCATGATCGTGGGAATTCATCACCCTAACTGTCACGTCCAGTACCACTGAGTGCCTCTCACGCATCCTCAGCATCTCAAATTTTTGCATCCATGCAAAACATTCTATCAATTCTTCTCAAATTTCATTCCTTTTCTATCATTTTTCTCCCTGCCTGGTTCAACAAATTTGCCTCTATACAAGGAAAGTTTTCCCATTTCCCTTCCCCACATGTTTTCCTGTCTAGTTAGCACGCTTGCCCCTCTATCTTCCTTTTGCAGGTTTGCCTATTTCACATGCAAACTCACCCCTTTCTTGTTCGAGCACGGATCCACCCGTTTTATCCTTAGAGGTGAATTCACATTGGCCCTTTTCCCCAAAGGGAGAATACGCATTCGCCCTTGTGTCTTTTCCTCCCCGAGTGGAAAATTCACATTTTCCCTTTTCTCTGAAGGGCGGATATGCATCTGCCTAATCCACTTTTGGGTGAATTCACATTTTCCCTTTTCTCTGAAGGGCGGATATGCATCCACCTAATCCCCTTTTGGGTGAATTCAAATTTTCCCTTTCCTAGATTTGGCGATTTTGTAATCGCCTGTCCATATTCACTCTCGCCCCTGCGTTGAGCAGGAACGCCCCTTTTGGGGAGAGATGAATTTGCAATCACCCCTCCCCCAATGTGCTCACCCCTATGATGCATGGATCTTCCCATTTCTTCACCAATCCCCTGGATAGGAAAATTTTCCTTCTGGACGGGAGAATCCATACCCTAGCTACCCAACCCAAAATTCAAAATGTGCATCAAATCCAAATCAAAATCACAAGCTAGGGCTCAAAAGCCTACTTGGTAGGTTCTTGCACACTCATAGTAGAACTTTCGCACCTCCTCACCTTGGTGGATCAAATCATCATATAGGAATGCCTCACCACTGCTCGACCCATCAACCAGCCTCATCACTCTCTTTCTCTCTGTCTCTCTCTTCCATCTAGTCAGCTGCTAAGTGTGTAAATGAGAATTAGGTGAATATTAATTTTTCAAATTTACTATTTATAATTTTCCTTTTTGCACCTAATTAGCCTTTTAATTTTTGGGTAATTTTTACCCTTTAATTAACCCTTTATTAATCCATTCACCCCTTTTCTTCCTGAGGGATTCCATTTTCACCTTGTTTACATGTTTTCTCCTGTTAAAAGCATTCTTCATGGTTTTTCACACCATCACGTGCACCCTAATCTCTCCATATCGAGAAGTCGCCTAAGGCCCCTTTTTCTTCCCCATCTTCCCTCTCGAGGGGGAATACCCCACCATATTTATTCATTATTCTCTTCTATCCACTTCCCTGCGATATTGGGGCATCGTCTAACATTCTTTTCTTCTATCAAGTCGTTTGTATTTTATTTTTCTTTGAAACATTATTATTCTAATAGTATTTCAAAGAGGGGAAAAATGTACACCTGAATTTGACCACTTCCATATGGTCAAATTCACCCTTCTCATTCCTCTATTTCGCATCCCTTAGCCATATTAATTAAATAATCTATTATTTGGTTAATATTTCTTCACAGTCTAATGTCCCTAAGGTATTTAATAAATCAATTAAATCCCTTACCCCTTTTCATCTCTAAATTAAATAAATACCCTAATTTATTTAATTTAGTCACTTTGGCCCAAATGAATTAAAGAAATTATTAATTCATCATTTTCTCTTTCCTCATGTTACATCCTCCATAATTCTCTTTAATCTAAATTAATCTAATTAATATGCGATTAGGATGTGCACACCCCTAATCATCATTGGGGTCACATCTTCCATAATCCTCCACTTGCCTCTAATATGTCATTAGTTCATCTAATCATGCATTTGCACAGCCTTAATCACCTGATTATCCCAACCTAATCTCCGTTCCATTTATGGCATGTCCTAAGTCAACCAAATTAAATGCTTTCTCCTTTTGGAGAAGGCACCCCCTTCCTCATGTGAATTTTTAATTCACATTTATTTATCCAATACATTTTAAGGAATTTAAAATTCCTTCTCCCATCCCCATGAGGATTTTTGAGGAATTTTTAATTCCTCACATGTCCTCTCAAAGACATGTAGAAAAGGACCTCCTTTATGAGGAGATCTTATCCCTTCCCAAGGTACAACCTAGTACCTCCATGTCACCTCCATGTCATCCCCTTCTTTCCATCTCATCCACCACATGTTAAGATGTGAGGGCTTGTGAGTTCTCAACTCACCCTAACCCTTGATCTTTGCCATCATGGATCAATCTTGGCCCTCCATTCCTTTAGAGGCACTTCCCATAAAAATGGTGGAAGTGCCACTATTTGCATCATCACTCAATCCACAATCAAGCACACCTAGCACTCAAGCCATTACTTACATCCAAGCTTTCCATACACCATTGTTGCAGCATTTGAGCTTCCTTATTTCATCTATCCATATACCCATTTTCATCATTAGAATCTCCATCTCTCCATGATCATTTAGAGCACCATTTTGAGCTATTTTTCCACCAAGGAGCATAAATTTCAAGCAATCAAAGGGCCAACCAAGATCATCAATCTAAACAAGGTACAAGGTTTCAATTTCTTGTGTTTTGTTTAGATTCAACTAGTGTTTGTTTTTGTGTTTTCCTTTGTTGTATCAGTTTAGTTTTTGCATCTTAGAGTAGGAATTCACACTTGCACACACACACATATGTCTATAATAAATTTTTACAGTTTAATAATAATTTTAAGTGTCATATTTACAGCTATATTAAAATATAGCAAGTCAAATAATACGGTCTAATAATTTTTTAAGTTGTAATATACGGTCTAAAATGCAAAAAACAGTCACATAGACCATCAAATTCTGGGCTTGGTAAAGAATATAGGTGGTGAAGTACGTGGGGCATGGTTGGATCATATCATGGATGTGGTTGAGGAGGTGACAATGATAAAGTAAAATATTTTGAAGGAGGCAAAGATGCAAGGAAGGAAATGAGGGCTATGCACTAGTAAATCATAGAAAAGGAGGAATTGGGATGAGAGGCCATGGAACAAGCAAGTGTTTGTTGTATAGAAGAATGGGAAACAAGATATTTGATCAAAGATGTAGAAATGGGTTGATACATGGAGGTGGTGGGAATATATCAGGTAGTAATGTATTTGTATGTGAAGGGATGTGGTTGTAGTGAGAGATGGGTTGAAAAGTGAAGGACAAAGGAATACATAGGGTACAAAAAATGTGGGCGGAAAAATGAGGAAAGGACAAAGAAGTCCATACCTACATCTATGGCTAGGAAGGAATATAAACTTGTGGTTGTGAGAGTGGAGAATGTGATTGCGAGATAATGGAGAAGAGAGATAGAGGTAGTGGCAAAAATTTTAGGCTAAGAGGATGTGAATTAATAGGGATCAATAATGATTTTAATAGAAAAAAATGGACTGAGTGAGGATATAGTATACAAGATTCCTCTAAAGGCATAGATGAAGGTGGAAAAATGAAAGGTGGGTGCATTAGCATGTGAAACATTTCTAATAATTTGTAACATCTCTAAGCTAGAGGAATTCATATGTACAATTTTTCTTAATGTATAATGAGCTTAGAAGGGTTAGAGCAATCAATGGGGTCAATATAATTATTTGTGACATGTAATTGTGATAACAATATTTAGACGTCGTTGCATGTCCATGTGGGTAAGGTGTGTTCCATGGTCAGTGTTTTCATTAGTAGTAAAGACATCAATGGTATCATAAAAAGAATCAAAATTATAAGGAGAGTAAGCCATGATAGGGTTAAGGTGTTGGGTATGATAGGGTGGGACACTATGAGGGTATGAGCATAGGAATGATAACAAGAAGAGGGAATGAAGAAAAGGGGAAGTAGAAACTAATGAAAAAATAGGAAAATAAGGGGAACAATAAATGGATAGAATAAGGGAAGGAAATAATAGGAGAAAAAATGGGTAAAGAGAAAATGGGATAAGACAAGGGGTAGTTGGAGAAGGAATGAGATGGGAATGACCCAAAGCAGGGTTGGGGAGGGCCAGGGTGGAAGAGCAAGTGAGAGGTAAAGTGATTTGCTAGAGGTAGGGAGTAGGTGGAGTGAACTAGGGTATATAATAACTAAATAGAAGATGAAAAGGTGCCAAGGGATATAAAATAAGAATAAGGGGTAAATAAGGATGATCATGAATTATAAAAGAAGGTGTTGGAGGCCTAGGACAAAGAAAGAGATACAAAAAGAGGTCAAATAGGTCAATGAAACAAGTGGGGATGGATTGAGATAAGGAAAAAGTGGGCATTAGGGAAACTTAAACCAAGGGGAAAGCTAAGGGAATGGATAAATCAAGCGAAGGACAACCCAAAGCCAAAGAAACACACAATAAGGGGTTGAGAAAAAAAATGTAGGTGCTAGGAAAACCTTTTGGGATAATGTGTCTCAGTCTTCAATCCTAACGCTCATATTTATTATTTTGTATGTATTGATAATTCATATTTAGTGATTTTGTGTTTAGTTTGGAAAGTTGGCATCCCATTTAGAAGTGTTACTAATTCATTATTTACTAGAATTTTTCCTCACATGAATATGTAGGAATTCCACATTGAGTTGCATGTTTTTCTATGTGTCAACATGTTGAAAGGTGTGTAAAACTGCATCTTGACTAGTATTCATAGAGGTTACATATGATATATTCTTACGACGTGTATAAGCATGTAAGAGGGAGGCTAAGTTGGAATCTTGAATAGTCTTATGATAAAGATGGAAAATTTTCATGAATCATCTAATATGTAGGATAATGAATACAAGGGTGCCCAAGTTTTCATGGTTAAATATTCTCGTTTAAGACACATGACATGTAAAGAATATGAAAAATATATCCTACAAGACTAAAGACCAAGAAAGGTGTTGGGTTTTGTGCCTTGAACATTTAGGCACCATATCTCTCTTGGTCTTATTAATGGTTTTCAAAAACAATGTGATGATTCTAGTTTGTATTTATTTATAAATTGGTGAATGGAGTTAGAGGATTCATAAGTTGTTTTGTTGGTTGTAGTAATGAAGTATCATAAAAATTCAAAGGGGTAGGTTATATTGATGTAAATCTATTTTGAATTATCAGTACAAGCTTGGGTCTTTGGAAATATATTTTTTATCCACAAGGGTTTCTCCACGTAAATATTCATGTTCTAGTTTGTTTCTTCTTTATGGTCAATTTCCATTTATGATATTTCATTATTAGAAAATTTGGATGCATAAAGTTCCAACATATCTCATGTTTAGTTACTATATTTTCTACACAACCTAAGGTAAATGGAAGGATAAGAGAAGGCATAAACAACCTCAATGGGGTATTGAAAAGTGTTGTTAAAGGGTATTTAATGTTTGACAAGATGTGAAAGGGGTTAATAGGGTAAATTAGAGATGAAAATAAAGACAAGTAATAAAAGGTGTACCCTATGGTTTGACAGTGTTGAAGGTAATTTGTTAGAGATAAAAGAATATTGAATTTGGAGATTATAAAAAGGAAAGAGAATGGAGGGGGAGGGAGTTTATTGGTATATATATTACAAATAAAAACACACATGTAAGGTATCAAGTTCATCAAATGAAAGAATAAAAAACAAATCCCTAAGCGTTGATTAAACTATTTTGGGTGTATATATTATCAAACCTAAGATTTAATATTTTTATTTTATAAATTGATTCAAATCAATCTAAAATAAACTACTAATGTATAAGAAAGAATTCAAATTTACTTCAAACTTGACAAGAAACTAAACTAGTGAAAAACCTAGGACATTTAAACTATTAAATGAAAGAGAAAGGGGAAATAATAAGAATCCTTGGATTATCAAAAGGTCATTACAAGCCCAAGAATATGAAAGAATTTTGTTTGATTTAGAAGCCTACGAAACCAATAAATTATTGATTTAGAGCTCTACAAAACTAAGAAATTAGAAATTTTAATAAGGAATTGCTATTAAACACAAGACATCAAATATAATACCTATGCTAACAAAATTACTCTTATAGTAAAAGGATATCAAATAATGAAACTTGCATTGAAATTGGGTGGTCCTACCCTCTATAGGCCTCAAAATTAGACATCTTTGTTGGATTTAGGTGCTCCTCCCCCTCTTGGACACTTATATGGGTCATTAGAGATAAATAGTGACTATCTTTCCCTCTTCAAAATGATAATCATGACACTTATACTAGTAGTGGGTGATTTTAAAAGGAAAACTTGCAAATGCACTATTATAGGAAAATTTTGATGCTTGAGAATTGGTATTTGGTTAATAGATGAAATTGCACAAATTTTTGGGTTAAATTATCATTGTATCTTGTCTCTAGGTGAAAAAATAAATCCTCCAACAAGAGACCTAAATCCATGGTAATTTGAATATCACTTTTAAGTGAGAGACAAGAGGAGTTTTTTTGGTTATGTATGGGAAAATAACTTTTTCAACGCCTTAGATGGTACCCTTCTTATTCAAGTTATCCATATGGATTTTTTGTGTGTATGATATCCTAAGGTGATACCAATTGTCAGGGGGCTAGACTAGAGCATGGATCGAATGCCCCTTTTCTCACTGAGAAGTCAACCACCTGCGGCACTGCTCAACTATACTCACGACTCCCTTGCAGACGAGCCCTTTCAAGTTCTCAAATTACACCTTTTTGCTTGTGAGTCCTCCATCTGGAAGGCACTCGACTTCTACAAGTGCATCGTGAAATTATGCACCTGCGAACTGCTGTGAGATCTTCTGCTTGCATGGTCCAACCATGTCTAACTTTTTTCACTTTCTCTAAATGGCTGCTGCAACCTATGCAGTCTTGGTGATTCCACCGAGTCTTCATCCTTCGTGCCTCCCATAAGACAACTGATTACTAAACCCATTCACTTTGAACTCTGAGCTCGCTCTTCACGCAGACTGGCTATCTGAGCACTCCTGGATTCAACGTCAAACTCCCTGATGATTTCCTTTTAGCTCTTTGAGGACTTGACTTCCTCCTTACTACATTGAGCCCGAGATCCCTGACTCACTCGGTCCAATGACTTCAAGGACTGTGCACCTTTGATCTCGCGATACCTACTCAGCTGCTTCCCAAGTCTGGCTTGGTTCCACCTTTCCAATAGCATCTCGTTGCCTCAGGCAACCTTTATGAGATCTTGCACCAACGATACCAATACAGATCTTCTGTATCCCTTCCTTGCTGTCCCATTCCTGGGTGACCAACAACCTTACTGGCATCCATCCTTGCACCAGCTATACACCATACGGATGAGTCCGGCCCTTGAGTTCCTCACTTGGTCCTTACTGTGGAGGACTGAGATCTTCCCCAAGCTTACACCAACACTCGATATTATTCGCGGTGCCCATGTGTGCCCTGCATGACATGGCCCAACTCTTCTTTGCGGGGAGCACACCTTCACATTGTGCGACTCCTCGACTTTGCACACCCAATGCTGAGAACTAGCATTCGCTCTTCTGTCCCTAGGCTCATATGAGATCGCCTACCTGAAACCCCCGACATGAGCTCCAGTCTTACTCAACACTGCTGAGATCTTGGCTATCCCAGACTAACTGATGTCGACTCAGATATGTAGCTCGCCCAACCTTGCGTCTCGCTTTGCCTCATCACTTGGGATGAGTTCCAACATCCAGCTCCCTTCGGTAGCACACCTTAGAGCTATCTCCTGCGGGCCCTGTTACTGGCTTTCATAGGGTTCGGGACGTTGAGTTTACCACACAACCTCTCCCGTCATAGCTAAGGCATAACAAGATCTTACCTCATCCCTAATAACCATAATGGACACCTGAGTCACTTGATTGAATCGAGGCGGAAGCTACTTCTGTTTCGCTCCTAGAAGGAAGAGCACAAGATACCCTTTCCATTTGGTATCCTGTCGTGAACTCTCGGTGCACTTGATTGCATCCCTATGGTGCTCCTTCTTTCAAACGACTATACCTCCCTATATAAGCTATTAGTACAAATCCCACCATGCTGTAGGATGACACCGAGAAATGGGCGAATTCCCCAATTTCTTCCTTTATGCCCAGTACTACTTCATAGCCCATAAGGTCTTTCACTTTGCATTGCAGACTCTTTAACTAGCCTGACTAACTCTTATGTCATGGCTTGGCATGACCTCTGCAGACCTTCATCGCCTGACTAACCCTTGGACGAGTCCAACTCGCCTTGTAGTGTTGCACCCCTTGACTGGCACAACCTACCTTACTCGCCACGACTTGGCATGACTCGACACTCCCTTATGCTCCATGCTGCATTCTGCCCACACTACCATGAGTAACTCGGCCTTGTCGCTAGAACCATACTGTCCCAACTCACCTAAGCACTTTCTGCAACACTAACACCAAGCGCCTAGCTTCCAATGCAACTCGGCCACCTAACTTGACTACGGACTTGGATCGCGCCTCATGGCTTAGCTAATGCCCAACGGATCGCTGGATGGCTCCTCGACTCGGTGTGACCTGGGATGAGTCCCAGACTCTACGTCCAATAGACTCCTTGTGTCCAACTCGCATCACCACTGTGACTTGCTTGGGCTCACGCATTGACGCACGCACCGCGCATAACTTGCAATACCAAGGGTTCAACTTAGCTGAACCGCACTCAGACTGGGTCCAGTGCTCCTCGAGCGCACCGCTCACTTCAATCCCCCTGACAGTTGGTATCAAAGAAAATTAAGTTGCTCTCTTCTAATACCCCGAGTTGGTATTGGAAATGGTTTGAGTTTGGGTATTATCGGAGGAGGTAGGTTCCCTCCCTTCGAGCCAGACAAAGTCAGCTGGTATGAGCTGAGTTTGGAACGGCTTCATCGGAGACTAAGAAAGAGTCAGGCTAGGGTACATCCAGAAAGGGGTGTTGAAGTCGTGAAGCCATGTGGTTTCAAATAGTAGGTTAGTCACTGCAAAGTCAAGGCAGTGCAGAGCATCTAAGAAGAGGTGCAAGGCCGATCTAAATGAAGAGATTAGGATATAGAGGCGATCCGGGGCCGAGTTTCACTGCAACACAGTTTTTTAATCAAATTTGGGAGTCTGTGTATCTATTAGACGTTGTCCTTTGAGATGCCGAAAGGGGAAATATGGGACCTCTTTCCTAGCGCGGGAGGGGGCAATGATGGATTCGTGCCCCGGAGTTGTGCAAAACTCCTACGACAGAAAAACATAGGAGGTTGGTTGGTGTGTTGCTAAGGTGGAGCGAATGAAGGAAATCTTGAATGCTAAAGGTCTTAGTAGCTTAGTTGCAGTGAAGCAGACGAAGTGTAAGTAGTGTTGGGATAGGAACCAATGCTGAGGTTAGGTATGTCCATGGAAACGTGGATGCCAAGTTGGCACAATCCATCAGCGCAGAAGTCGGCCCAAGCAAAGAGGTCGCACCAGGGTTTGGAACCTTGGAAAAGTCGCATCACAAGGATGTGCATCGGGGCAAGCCGGGCTCGTATCCCTCAGAAGTCGGACATCTTAGTATGGACGCTGGATAGAGGCAGGATCCATAAACAAAAGTGCAGTTAGCCAACCAAACAAGTGGTTGCAAGTGATCCTCAATGGTGGGGAGTTGAAAAGGAAGTCGACATGACCTACAAGCTGGGTTAAGATGTCGCAAGTGTAGTGGAATATCTTCGATGAAGCATAAGCCAACAGAGATCCGGTTACGGTGTGAAGTGTTGCAGCGGTTTGGGGGATGTTCCCCTTAGCAAAAGGGGTACCTAAGTTAAGTCTTAGAGTACAGGGTGTAGGATCCTGACAGCAAGGTCAGATCCGAGGTGAAATCGATGGGGGACCTGCACCGGGCAGTGTTCAAGGTGTAGGACCATTGTCCGGGACATTGGATCTGAGGCGAAATCAAGTGGCGTCCAGGGTTGGAAGATTTTGCAATCGAAGTAGGCCGAGTAAGAGTGATATAGCATGTGTAGAAAATGATCTTAAGATATAAAAGTATGGGAGGAAAACTTAGTTAATGTGGTGTGCGAGAGAGCATTGAAAGGGTTGATGATTTGTGATATTTAAATTAGGGAGAGACTAGGGATACTAGGGTAGTACGAAAGAAAACAAAAAAAGAAGAGAAAAATACCTAGGATATGGGGGATGAAAGGATGAAACAATTAATGGAGGATGGATTAGTTCTTAAATCTATAAAATATTTTTGTATGCACTCTAGATTTGTAGCATGAATATTGCAAAAGAAAACTTAGTACATGTGAGTGAGAATCTAAAAAAATATTACTTTGTATGGGAAAGGTGATGATATATTTTAATCATATCTTAAGAATATTTTATTACTAGAGTAATTTTAGAATAGATTTAGGGATAGGTTAAAATGTATGGTTAGAATATCCAGATTTCAAAATGAGCCCAAATACCTAAATTAGATCTTAACATGTGTCCAATATTCATATTAACACACAAATGTCTTGTTGGACTCATTAACTTGAAATTATTAGAATGAGTTTTAGGGATGAAATAAAACCTATGTCTAGTGGTAAATTAGTTCATTACGTTGAAAAAAGCTTAGGAAGTAGTAATAGGCCCTATAACACACTTAAGGTAGTGGTGACCAAGATAAACATGAAAACATAAGGCATAGATGGAAAAGCGAGAAAATTTCAACCTTACTCTAACATGGATATTGTCACTATAATGTAGTCATTTTTACTTGTGCCATAAATAATGTCTATCTATAGATAGATTGCACATGTATACTTGCTTGTAGTTAAGGATAATCGTGCATATTGTATTTAGGGATAAAATATATTTTAGGATACATGAAACTTGTAGTTTTATTTAAAGAAAATCTATAATTAGGTGGTGCTAAGGGACACATGCCTATACATACCCCATATATGTAATGCTTTGAAGAGGATTGATAAAAAATAACTCATTAGAGAGGTGTTTTTAATTTTTGAGAAATTTTATGTATAAAATCTAGATCTATTATATAGATTATGGTATATAGATCACAACATATGGTGAAGAAATTAACACACTTTAGGCAAGAAAAATAAGTATGTGAGTATGTTGGAGTTCTTAAGTGATTATGCATAGGTCTTTGTACACAAGTAGGATATGCATGACATTTTAGTTGTATTTATATAACCATCTCACAATTTGTGTGCTATGATATAATCTTGCAAATAAAGTTGGCTAAAGAAGGTGCTATAAATAGTTGAGCATCACTATTTGCAGCATTGGCCTACCTATTACTCAATTATAGGAATTAATGAGCCATATAATTGTTGTATTAATTAGGATTATTTACTTTGTTATGCTGCTACTTTCATGAAATTTTGGATATTCCTAAATACCCTTTAATTAAACTGTAAAGCATTAGAAGTAGTTATTGATATGCTGATGGATATTTGCATGTGTAATTGTTTTTAAAATGCGATGAAATTTTATGATAAATTATGTTGGTTAAATTTAATGAACAACTGATTTGTGTAGTATCTAATCTTATATAAATCAATGTGGAAGAAATCAACCAGATTCAATAGCATGTAGCCACAAAAGTTGCTAACTTGTAGCTGAGGAACTATGAACCTACAACGAAGGGAGCAATGCCTAAAGCTGAGTTAGCCACAAACCATTGTGGAATCTTGAGAATTATCTTGGAGACCTAATTGATTGTGTTTCTTCTCAAATAGGGAGGATTACCAACAATAAAGTCTGAAAGCCCCACATTGAAGGGGATTCTAAAATAGTCATAAACCTAATAAAGGGAGACAAAGACCCTTCTTAGAGATTGTTGGACTATGATTTAGAATGTGAGAAGAATTAAAAAATATTGAAGTGAAAACTATAAACCATACTTATAGGGAGAAAAAAATACTATTTATTTTTATGTTAATGAAGGAATGAGCATGCCTTAGTGAAGCTCATGGGTAACACTCAACCAATTTATTACTACTATTCAAGTGGAAATTAAAAATGACAAGACAATAAAATGATAAAAAAAGGACTAAGGGAAAGACGATGAACAACAATTTTGAGATGATGTAGAACCCAAATAGGTTTGAAAGGATGAAAAGTACTAGAAATGAGTTACTCAATTTTTTTTGGAATCCTTATCAATAAAAAATCACATGAGGGGAAGTCTCGATGAGATGAAAAAACAAAGTTTTAAAATTTTCAACCATTATGAGATGCCTTGGGTTACTAGCTTCATTTATGATTGTAATAACATGATTCTTGTGGATCTAAAATATATATTAAAAATATCAAATATTTCCCATTTATTTTTTGGATATGACTATCACTTCCACAAAGATTTATGAAATAAAAAGGAAAGTCCATGGGTATAGAAAAATTAGGGGTGGAATATTCCAGCTGTAAAAAATTGACAAGAAACAATGAATTTTGGTGGTTTTTTTAATTGAGAGGAATCTCCAATTATTTTTAAGCCATGCAAGGCTACAATGAAGTTCTTTCCAAAAAAATTGTTGACTCTTGTAACTAGAGGGAAGTAAAAATTGGAGGGGTTCAATTCATGGAGATGAAGGAGATAATAATAGAGGCTATGAGAATTAGATGTAGAGGGAGGAAGGTGAAAAGGAAACATAAATCTTGTGACAAAGAATTCATAGAATATTTTCTCAAAAATGAGGAAATATTGGCTAGATTCCAAAATGGTTAGAAAAGAAAGGAACTACCAAGGCCTTAGGGCGAGGTGAGTTGGTATATAATATAGCATTTTACACTTGAAGGCCATTTCAAAGTGGTTCATACATATCATTTTTTGCTTCTAGATCACTTGAGGAATGAGAAACTCATAAGGTTTTATTTTTACAAGACATCCCTAGAAGCCTCGATCCTCAACTATGACAAGACTCACATGCATCAAGGTTTTATGATTTTCTTATATCACTTTAACTTGTATAAAACCACCCACATTTTATAAATCAGTCAAGGCTTAATAACATTAGTGTTGAGGATAAGGAAGGAGCCTCTAAGGAAACTCACTGAACCATAGCCAATTCTACCAAGGGTAAAACTAACAAGGCGTTAGAGACCCCCCAAAGAATTATGTAAAAAATGAAAAACATAATGCCCCCATATTTTGCATAAGAATATGCCTTAATATATGAATAGTAAGAAGGTTAAGGGCTCATACCAAGAAATCAATATTGTGTCAAATTGAGCTAACTTTAATATTAAAAAGTCCTCAAGAATCCTTTCCTCATCAAGGAATAAAAATAATGATGAGTTTATGGGGGAGGGAGGAGTTCTAAACTCAAAATAGAATCTAGAAACCACAAATAAGAGGGGTAGACCAAAGAATAATAGAGGAAAGGAGGAGGTGGAAGAAGTTGAAAAAATAATAAAAATAGGAACAACCTAAAGGGAAATATTTAAAGATCTATGAGGTTGGCTACTACCAATTTGTATGAGAATGAAAACAAAAAAAGGAAAGAGGAAAACTCAAAAGACACTAATATTCATAATGTGATTTTTGAGTTAGGCGAGGATAGTGAAAAGGAGGACTTTGACCCAACCTACAACAATTTTGAGGATTTTTCTCCTACGGAGTACATTTCAAACTCCATCAACATATTATACTATGAGGATGAAGTGAAGGCTAATGTAGTCTCTCTAGTTACAAACTCAAACCCCTTCTTAGAACCCTACCATATGGGAAAAAAGAAAAGAAGAAAAATATAAAGGAAAATAGTGACCAAAAAATGGGAGACATATGAACTCAAGGACTAAAAAAGAACAAGTAAAAGTTAGGAACTTGAAGAAGATAAATAAGAAAAGATGGAAGATAAAATCACACAACTGGAGGATATGGTGGTTAGAATCCTTTTGATCACCAAAGAAATGATGGAGTGCTCTAATACTTATATATCCATCTTGTAGGAAGAAAATAAAATAAGGAAAAGAAAGAGGAAAAAATATAGAAATCTAAGCCTAGGTGTTGTTGATATTCTAACTTGTTTTTTATTCTTTCTCCTTCTAGTATTGTGTTGGTGCAACTTCTTGTTCCTATTATGTTGAACTATATTTTTACGTTTCTATAACTCATTAGGTGTGCAATCATTTTCCCACCTTATTTTATTAACAAAAATTTCACAAAAAATTCTACAAACATGAAATATATGTAAATAAGGAAAAGACAACATAATTACACCCTAGAAAAACCTTTCAAGAAAAACCTAGAAATATAGGAGCACACAATGTATTATCACAATTCAAATTGCAATACATGAATAGAACATCCATTCCACCACAATTTTGAACTATGTATGGAGAAATTTGGTAGTAGAATAACTCAATTATGACAATATGTATGTTATATTATAAATAGTCTAACAATCATGTAAAGTGATAGAGAGGTACTATAGAAATTGGAAAATTATTGTGACGAGATACTACCAAGCATGGTGTGATGAGTATATTTAATGATAACATTTTATTTGATATACTCATAATTTTTGGGGATGAATATTAATAATTGTAAGGTGTTACAAATATCTATAGAAAACATTATTATGCTTATCAACCTACTGAATGCTCAATATTTTTGTGGAAGTGAAACCCTACTTAAAATAATATAGTATAACTAAGACTGAAAATCTTCATGAAAATTGAATTATTTAGGGCCAACAATAGAATTGAATTGTTGCACCATTAATACAATTGACCCATGCATCAATTCAAGCCACCTTAATAATGGATCTATACAGAGGACACAATAAAATATTGAAATGAAAAATAATCTGTGAGGTAGAAAGTTTGCATCTATGGTTATGGAGTATATGCGAGTACCATCAAATTATTATCCTTGCTAATAGAAATAGGATTGAGGCTGCTTGCTTATATTTACTATTTGAGAATAAAATCACTTCCATATGATAAGAGATAAACATACAATAGATATGATGATGGATCAAGTGAAAAAGGAAGATGACATAAACACATGAATGGAATGCATGAGGTAGATATTTCTAGTTAGGACTAGGATCCTCTATTCAAGAAACTTGCCCTATTTTAACAATGTTAAAAATTTGATTTAATTTTTTATTAGCTAGTTTCATAAAAAATATAATATATTTAAGAGATGGAGCATAAGTTTATAAAATCACAATATTATTTTTTATTTAATTTCTCTTAACTAAAATATAGATCTAAAGGACAGTTTGGAAAATTAAAAAAATCATTGGCTAGTTGGAAAAAATAGGGGAATGATAAGATTAATCATTGATGAGATGAAAAAATTAAAATAAGGGCTACATGTGTATATATTATATTTAAATTATTATCTGAAGCTAAAGGAGATCAAATCTTTAATAGTCTCACATATTCTAGTTACTGACTTACAATATGCCACATAAAGTATGGCTATAGAAATACTTATCTACAAAATAATGGAGAGTGCCAAATTATCATGGGAGGGTTTAATTCTTCATATGTTGGCATGCTATGGTCTAATAACACATGAGAGCATATGAAATCCAAGCTAGATTATCATAGTGTATTTTAAACACCTAACACTTACTTCTATGATGCACATGACATTAATGTAAATTTGTGAACATGATGGAGTTGGACAAGAACATCAAACTATAGTTTACAAATTAGTGGAGGCATATTCCATAAGTATTACAATAGTACATTACTACATGTTGAAAGTAAGTTAGATACAACTAAACAACTTCTTACTTAATCTTGAGATGATAGAACTATTAAAAACATTTAGATTAAATTTTTTAATAAAGATTTGTGCATGCATATAATAAATTCAATAGAAGGAGAATAGAAAAAAGAAAAAAAGAAAAAATATTGTAGCACAATAAATTCAACCCCTTTGTAGAAAAGCATTGCAACAAAGGAGCACTCAATTCATTATCAAAATTTAAACTATAACATTCATAAAGCATCCAATCAACCACAACCTTCAATTATGTTTGGAAAAAAATGGTACTTGTTGGATGTTGTGGTTGTGTTGCTGATATGTGGTTGTCATTGATGTCAACACTATTAGCATTGTTGTATTGAAGGTTGTATATGTCGAGGATATTGAGAAAATTGAAATAAGAAGTGCTACAGGTTGTTAGTGGAACAATGAAGGTCATGAAGGTGTCTTGATCCGTACATTGTTGATCAATCGTTGTGGATTAAAGGGTTTCTTAGTGAGTGTATCTAGTTTATCCAATGGAAGTTTCAAAGGTCGCATGAAGTTTTGAGCAAGTTATGAAGATTTGTATTATGACAGTCTTTCTGTGGCTTCAGTTAGTGTTCATGATTGAATTTGGTGTGATTCTAGTAATTTCAGTTGTTGTGGATGCTTCTCTGATATTTCTCGATGCCTATGGATGCTTCTAGATCATGCTCTATCTTTGTTGCCCATTCATGTTGATCGGTGTGTTTGTGGTTGGTGATTTTTCTCTTGTGTGTTTGGGTTTTTATGTTCTTGGCTGACATGGTGGTTGAAACGTGTTGTGGATCCTTGGAGATTAAAATTTGAATGTTTGGCGAGCTCAAGGAGGTTTTTTTAAGTCTTCATTATATTGTGGCCGACAGTGGTTGATTTGCATTGGAAATTTACTGGTAAATTTGGGCCGACATTGTGTATATGTTTTATATTTCATATTCTATTTTGGTCGACAAAGTTGTTGATGCAAATCCATGTTGTGGATATATAAGAGTGATTGTTTGAGCAAAGTGAAGTGTGCATAAGTGTGTGTGTGAGTGTGTGAGAGCAAAGGAAGAGAAAATGTGCGGATAATGATCTAATCATTCGATTGCAGAGCAGAGTGTGAAGAAGTTTGAGCGAAGTGTGAAGGAGTGTTTCTGTGCTTAATTGGAACTGTAATCAGGCTTTTGTAGAAGCTATTTTCTCAATTCATACCCTGCGGATCTAATCCGAATTTCTGTAAGACAGTGTGTCTTCCTTGGGCAGTGAGCCCTCTTGTATTTGAGTAGTGAGCTCTAGGCAGTGTGCTTGAATGCATGCACATTCCCATTATTCTTCTTTATACTTGTTATCACCTGAAATTGCACCCTGTTGAACCTGATGTTCAACACCTCAGTGTAACATGGGAAGACATCGAAAGATGTGGGTTTCTTGTAAACAAAGGTCAACCTCCGGAGAAGGCCGGATTCCTATGGTATCACCTAACTATTGATCTTTGTGAGATAAAGGGAGAAATAATACATAAATTGGAAAAACTACTCCTATGGTGATACACCAGATTTGTTCAAACATGAACAACTAATTAGCACATAATTCTCAATCAACTAGTAAAAGCTGATATGCACAACTCAATACTCATATGATATCGCATAAATGTTTTATAAGAAAGTTATGATACATGTAGTCCTAGAAGGATGATAAATTCTCCTCACAACTAAAACTGTTTGCACCACTAACATAACCTATAACCTACAATATACACATCCCCTCTGCTTAAAAGTGCTATTAATGAGATAATTAACAAGGAATAAGAGAAACTCACATGTAAATTTATCAATCATTCAACACACTCAATGAAATATATAACTGAGAAGGAAGAAGTTGCTTTCTTTATTTGATCTCTAAAGGTGAAACTCTACATTCAATGTCTATAAATGAGTTACAAAACTTAGTATTCTCCTCTAAGGACTCATAGAAGTCACAAAAATAGAAGAATATGCAAGTAAGAACTGCCTATAAAAGAGGCAAAAAAATGCCATATATACAAAAGAGTGTTAGCCCCCTGCATTAGGGTTTTCAGAAATGAGTCGGCGCTTGGACACGTCGGCCCTAGAAGTGTTTTGGAATGAAGTCAATGAAGCATTAAATGCTCATCCCCTGCTCATGTCGGTGAAAGCTCGTCCTTGCGCATGGCCTTCAGATCTTTATAATGACTGCATTAACTTGCAGCCTCCGTGTCCACCCTCGGGATTTCGTCAGAGTCACCTTGAATGCTCTGCGACATGGTCATTAATGTTGCTCCACTTCCTTTTAGCCGACATCCCTAGCTGTCATCGTGACTCACGGCCTCTTCTGGTCGACCATCTTCGAGGAACAACACCGGATTTACCTGCTAGATTCAGGGCCATTACTTCACCAAGCTGACCCACGCTACGCATTCTCGACAGTCAAAGGTTGCTCTGCAGAATCACATGTTGGTGAGAGGTTAATTGTGTCTCCTTGATGCAAGCACATCATATAGTAGCTATCGGTATAGCTTAGGACTGTCGGTGGGACCTCTTATCGAGCTACGGGAGTTAGACCGATATCCATTTTCGTGAGCAAGCTGATCACTATCGGCAATACTCCCTTCTTTCAGCAGGACCTCATAGCGAGCTCCTTTCTTCTCCCTGAGCTCCCTTTATTTCGGCAAGACCCCATCGAGTCGGTGAGACACTATGGAAAAGGCAACATCCTTCGGCGAGCTTACTCCATGTCGGCAAGACCTTGGATGTCGGGGAGAAGTCATAACGGGTTGTTAGAGTCACACCAACACGTCAATTCATTCGGCAAGACACCCAACGATCAACAATACCTCATGGCAAGTAGCCAGAGTTATATCGATCTCACAAAAAACCATCGGCAAGACCCCATCGGGCTGGCGAGATCTTATAGCGAGGTCCTCATCTCCTGGCGAAGGCACTCCCTTTCACTGAGACCCTTCAAAACTGGCAGGGGCAGGGCCAAGACGACACTGGAACTGGGACAGAGCGGGAATGAAAGCAACATAGACAACTCCTGGTGGAACCGGGATCGGGACCAAACCCTCCCCTGAAACTTCATTCAAGTTTCAGTTTTTTGGATTCCGACCCGGTCCCGCCCCCGACAAAATACAAAAGAAGGCGAAGGAAAGGACTAAAAGGAAGAAAGACAAATGAGAGAAAGCAACCCTCGACAAAAAACAAGGAAGAAAGGAAAAAGAACGACAGAACCAGGACCGGGGAGGAACCAGAACCCAAAGATGCACAAGGAAAAAATCAAGAGGCGGAACCGGGACCGGATCCGGAACGGGGGCAAAAAAAAGAGTCAGTGGAACCGGAACCGAAACTAGAATCAGAATGGAAACAGGAAACGAGCCTTTGGAAAAAGTTCCAAGTTCGGATTCCGACCCGGGCCTGGGCCCGTCAAAAAGAGAAAACGCACAAAGCAAAAGAAAGCAAGGCGGGATTAGAACTAAAATTGATCTCAGGTTAAAACACAGCGGGGTCGGGGGCGGAAACAAACCCGAAACTAAAACTTTCATCAAGTTTCAAGTTCAAATTCTGACCCAAACCCGCCTCCGACAAAAACAAGGAAGAGAGGAAAAAAAGGGACAAGAAAGGAAGAAAAGAAAGAAAAACAACCACCCCACGGTCAAATGCAAGGTCAAAGGAGAAAACAAGACGCACACAAGTGTAGAACTGGAACTGGAACCAAAACGAAAACGAAAACTAGAACTTTGAAAAGTTCCAATGTTTGGTTTCGGTCCGACTCCGCCTCCGATAGAATAAAGGAAAAAGGTATGAAGAAAAAAAAATAGAAAAGAGGGAAAGACAAGGAAAAACATAAAAATGAAAAACCCACCCAAAAATGAAGACCTGCACGCTGGGCTCAACCCTCTTGGGAGCCACATTTAATCCACATGCTGAATTAAAAAACTTCATTTTCGCCTGCATCTGCACAAGAAGCAAAAAGTTAGAAAAGATGTGATCCTGATATAAGTGTTCCTTCGGTACTGGACCTTTATGAACACTTGAAGATGAAGGTTACCCTGCCTGATTGAGCCCATAGGTGAAAAATGGGTAACATTTCTGGCGACCTTTGCTAGATGATTGCTTGCTAAACATGCAGACCAGTAGCCTAGGCCTACCCATTGGGCATGGAGTCATGGGAAAACTCAGAAACAGACCTAGAGTAGCCTTGTGCATGGCTGTAACTCATTTGAGACTCACAAAACATAACATGTTGCTGAAAATTTAATGAAAATAGGAAAAACTGAAGTGAAACTATTTACCATGCTGGGACAACACTTAGGAAATGAAACAACAATTAAGCTAAAGTGCCAAAACACTTAGTGAAAACATAAAAGCTAACCTAATATATACAATGGACGAGCCTCATCAAACCTCAAAGCAAGGCTTGACGTGTATCCCATTGACTGGGATAGGAAGTATTTCACCCTCAGTTGTGGCTAGTTGGTAAGCATTGTGTTCTTTGCAGTCTTTGATAATAAATGGACCCGACCACATGTTGTCAAACTTGGTGTGATGGCCTGTCTTGCTTTTTAGAACATCCCACTTCAGCACAAGATCTCACATCATGAAATATTTTGATCTAGTTCTCTTATCAAATGTTATCTTAGTCAGGATTTTCTGATGTTCCATGTTCTTCATAGCCTTGTTTCTAGCTTCTTCCAACTCCATCAGCTGAGTATATCTTAAGGTAAGTGGGTCAGTATGTTCAAACAGGACCAGCTAACCGGCAATGTCCAAGGCGGGCAACTTAGTAGAGATAGGTAATTTTGCTTCTTTACCGTACACCAACATGTAAGGCGAGTTCCCAATCACCCTCTTAGGGGTAATTCTTTCTGCCCAAAGAGCAGTCATTAGCTTGGTATGCCAATCCCTCTAATTGCTTTGAAGCGTCCTTTTGATAATGTTAATCAAATTTTTATTAGTGGACTCTGCAAGTCTGTTGCCCTGAGGATAATAGTTGGAGCTTGTGTTCAAGTAAATGCCATTCTTTAATGCCCAATCAACAACCTTCAAACCAACAAATGCGAGGGCATTGTCAAAAATTATAGAATCTGGGACTCCAAATCTGCAAACCATGTTTTCATAAAAATTCAACACTACTGTTTCATTAGCTTCCTTCAGAGGCAAAGCTTCTTCCCATCATGTAAAGTAATTCATTGCTGTGATAATCCACTGATGGCCTGCACTTGAGGGTGGGTTAATTTCCCCTATGAAGTCAATTCCCCACTTCATAAACGGTTGTTCTATCTGAATTGGTTGCAATGGCAAAGCAGCAAGCTTTTCTTTGCATGAAAACAAGGCACATTTGGAACATCTCCTGACATACATATGTTCATCTTTGAACAAGTTAGGCCAATAATAGCCTGCTCTTAAAATATTATAGGCTATTGTCCTTGCAACATAGTGACCTCCAGAGGGTCCATCATGGAACTCATGTAATATTTGACCTACTTGATCATTATCAATACACCTGAGTAGTACGCCACTGTGATCTTTCCTATACAACACATCATCAATCAAGACGAAGGGAATAGACCAAAGTCGGTAGTACCTCCTCTTTGTTCTGTTCAGATTAGGTGGACATTCCCCGGTGTTCAAGAAATGTGACATTTCCTGCAACCAGCTGGTAGCTTTATCATCTGTTGTCCCAACATTGACCAAAACTAAGTCTCGTTGATCCTCTACTGTTGAAAAATCTTCATTAGCCAGTTGTTGGCATAAACCTTTACCCCTTACCAATTTAGTGACTTGGATATCCACATCATACTCCATAACTCTTGTGATCCATCCAACCCGTTTTTCACTTAAATCTTTGCCGAGTAAGAAATCCTTCACGCTGGAATGTGCCACTAGAAGATGAATTTTGTTATGAGACAACAAATGTCTAAATTTCTTCAAACTTTTCACAATAGCCAGCACATATTTTTCTACAAAGGTATACTTCTGCTCATAGTCTTCCAGACCTTTACTAAAAAAGGAAATGGGCTGTTCCAACCCTTCTACATTTTTTTGTACCAAGATTGCAGAGATTATATCAAAACTACCAAAAGAATACAAGGTAAAATCCTTACTGAAATCTGGGTTGACTAATGTTGGGGTTGAAGCTAATGCCTCCTTGATCTTTTGAAAAAATTCCCTTGCTTCTTGGGTCCATCTGAACTCTGCATTCTTTTTTAACATAGCTGTAAGGGGTTTCAACAAGGCTGCTATATCAGGGAGAAATCTCCTAACAAAATTGATACGACCAATGAAACTTTGAAGCCCTTTCTTATGCGGAGGTAAAGGCAGCTCTAGGATTGCTGCAACTCTTTTAGGATCCACAGTAATCCCTTCCCTAGATACAACATACCCAAGAAGCTTTCCTTCATGAACAGAGAAAACACACTTCTTGGGGTTCAATGATATACCAAACTCCCGACAACATTCAAAAACCTGCCTCAAATGGTTAATGTGATCTGTTGTCTTCTTGGAATAAACAGTGATGTCATCAAGATATACTAAGACAAACTTATACATTAAGTTGCTAAAGGCCATGCCCATAGCCTTCTGGAAGGTTGCTCCAGTGTTAGAAAAACCAAATGGAATTTTCCTATACGCCATTGTGCCCCACTTTGTGGTGAAGGCAGTCTTAAATTGATCTCCTTCCCTTACCAAAATCTGGTTATAACCAGAATATCCATCTAGCAAAGAAAAACGTTTAGAACCTGATACACATTGAAGAATCTGCTCCATGGACGGAAGGGGGTGCCTATCCTTTAACGAAGCTTTGTTCAAATCTCTAAAGTCTACACATAATCTAAGCTCTCCATCCTTCTTCCTGATAGGAACTAGATTTGCAACCCAGCTAGTGTGCTTGATGGGAAAGATAATCCCACTTTCTATAAGTCAAAAGACCTCTTTCTACATTAGTGGCTCCAGTTTGGGATTAACTAGCCTCTATTTTTGCCTTATGGGCTTGGCTGTTGGCTCTAATTCTATTGTATGCCATGCAAGACGTGGATCAAATCCCTTCAAATCTCCATATTCCTAGGTGAATACGTCAATGAATTCTTGGAATAATTGCAGAAAAGACTGCTTTTCCACAACAGTGTTTATTTTTCCTATCTCGAGGCTTCTCTTGGGTGCAATTTTTAAGTCCTCATAATGATCTTGTTGAACTAATAAGTTGTATTTACTACTTTTAGCTTGATCATCAGAGTTGAAAATAATTTATAAGGTGACCAAACCTTTAGGCAACTTGTTATTCTTCAATTGTAGTACCTGGTCTCCATACTGTTGTTTAACTCTCTCTTGGTTTGATGCTGCAAACATGTCTTCTTCAAGTAGAAACTACAGAATCTGCTCATTGCTCTCAAAGACCTACCAGTTAACATTGTTGTCGGGCACTGAAGGCCTGATAACAACCTTGATGTGTTGTTGATTACATTCCTTGCTTACATTGTTTAGAATGTCAAACTGAGCTCCCACAATTGCTAATCTATCAGCATGTTGATTCTGTTTCCTTGGAATTGAAATGATGTTGAAAGCTTGAAAATCCTCAATGAGGTCCCAAACCCTGTGCTTATACAATTTAAGAACTTCATTTTTAATAGCATTCAGGCCTCTAACCTGATTTACTACCAATTCACTATCCCCATGCACCTTCAAACACTTAATCCCACATTTCCTTGCCTATTCCAGCCCTTGAATGAGACCTTCATATTCTGTTGTGTTATTAGTGCATGAAAACGCAAACCTAAAGGCTGCATAATATCTTTCAGCTTTGGAGGAGACCAATAATGCACCCCCACCAGCGCCATGCCTGCTCCTTGAGCTATCTAAATACATTTCCCAAACTTCATCTTGCTAATCACAATCATTCACTGGCCTCTTAACCAAGTTAGGCATCACTATATTAGCTTCTTGAAACATGTAGTTACCCATACCAACATTCGACACCAAGTCACTCTTAGCACTAGAAGTTTGGCTTGATGCCCACTCATCTAGAAGTATATCAGGAATGTCATCGACAACAATGCAAGGATCAAAGACAGCAGCATGCTCATCTTGCTCAAAAATTATGCAATTGGCATTTATTGCACTGGGTACATAAGGTTCTATATTGTCTTTTGCAAGTAACTCAGACTTAATGGTTACTTTAGTTCCATACCTAGTACAGAACAAAATGTGAGACCAGTCAGACAAAAGGTAGCCCCTTATTTTAGCTGTAAACTCTCTTGACAAACATACCCCAAAATATGGAGGCACATCTGCCACATAAATGTCTAGGGAAATAGAAAAATTAGGGCAAGCATGCAGAGTTAAGCTAGCATATTTGATAAGACCCACTGTATTAACAGATGAGCCATCCAGGTGGACTACTCCTGTTTCTAAAGGTTCATACTTCAAACCTAACTGATCAACTACTTGCTTGGGCATCACAGAGCAGGTAGCACCACTATCTACCATACAATTGCGCACTAAATTTTTTCCAATAACCAATGAAACATAGAACGGAGGAGGTCTCATGTTCTTACCTTGAATCACAGATTCCCCTTTTCTACTGGAATTAGCAACTTTCTCTTGATCATCATTAGCCATCACGACTCTTTGGGAATCAGCAACAACTTGTTCAGGATTTATATCTTCAAATAATGCCCTTTTAAGTAGATCAGTCTGTCCTGGAATGTTTAAGGAGTCCCACATGGTCATATTCACATTCATCTTCTTCATGTTGTCCACAATATTATAAGGTACGGTTAAAGGTACCTTCTGATGTACTTTAGCAGCAACCGGTTCTTTATTCTTGTGAGGCTACCCATTGATTGGTAAGACAGTAGTTCCTTTTGATACATTTAGAATAGGTGTGGATGATGCTTCTACAACTGCAACCCCCTTTTTTTTATCAGCTGATTGCTCCACCTCTAGAGCTCTTTTCTTAGCTCGTGTATTGGCTGCAATTGCAGAATCAACATTCACACCACAGAACTCTCCACTTTTCCAATTTAAAAAGGCAGTCTCATTAAAATGTATATCCGGTTGTTGTTCGGGTATATTAGCAGGTGTACCCGGCTGTGGACTAATAGTGTTTTGGACCATAAATGCTTGATTAACTACCCCATTTGAACATGAGGCTGGGTTATGTGCTTGATTGCATGAATGACACCATTCATTTTCCCTCACAAAGTTATTATGGGCTAGAACCATATCCTTCACTAGAATTGCATCATTGAGAGGAGCTGGATTATAAGATTGGAATGGCCTTTGAGTAACATTTTTCCTTTGATAACCACCTTGATAAGGTTGCCTATTTTACTGATACTGATATCCCTGATTTTGATAAGACTGATTTACATTTTGACCTTGCGGTTGGTTTTGCTATTGGAAATTCGGCCTTGCCTCTTGAGACTGTTTCTTCATGCTGATCAACTCGTTTCCCATAGTTTGTAAAATGCTTTCTATCTTATGCTGACTAGACTTGATCTCTTGCAATTCACTTGATGGTCCTGCAGCTAATACTTCTTGGCTCACAGCTATGGGTAATGCTGGAAAAACAAGTAAAGGGGCTAAAGAGGGCATTTGCAATGACATATTTGATTGAATTTCAGGGAAATAGGGCAGGTGGCCTAGGTGCTAATTTACCTGCCTGAATGAGGTTATTTTCTGCCTTAATAGCTATGCTATAAGCTTGAGGTAACGAAATACCCCCCATGGACTGTATCATGACTGAAATATCACTATTTAAACTTTTCAAATAGTATAAGAATGTATAATCAGCAGAAGGCCTTACCGTAGCAGGTATTCTATTCCAAGTTTTTTGAAATAGGATATTGAAGTCCGCCATTTGTTCTTGTGGGGCTCTTTTGATGGTTGTTAACTGCTCTACCAAAGACAGGTGATCAGATTTTTCCTCAAAAAATATGGTAAATTCATCACCAAGCTCATCCCATGTTCTTATAGAACCCACTGGAAAGCTTCTAAACCATTCCAACGCCTTCTTCTTGAAAGATGCAACCAAAAATCTCATAGCTACATTTTCCTGTGTCACATGATGCACATTGCACAATGTTGCCACATCTTTGATATGCTCAAAAGGTGTCACTTGTCCTTCTCCAGTGAACTTTGATAACCCTTTTAACGCTGCTAATGGAATATCATCATGTTGCGCTAGATTAAGGGGACTACCCTGGTTGAATGGTATGAAAGCAAAGGCCCTTGGCGCTGCCATTGAGCTAGAATGCGTTGGTATGCTTGCTAAAGCAGAACTTGAACTTGGTTGAGAGGTATTTGCTGCAACATAAATATTATATATTGAACAATTGAAAGCCCCTTCTGAGGAGGTAGAAAGTACTGTTCTAAGAGTAGGAGATGTTGAACGCCTAACTTGAGGGTCTCTTCTTCTCCTTCCGTATGAAAATAGTGTCTTGTTAACAACACTAGGTGGTGTCAAATGAACTCTAGGAGAAGGAATAGTCCTTCTGAGAGTCCTCCCTTCTCTTCTTGGAGGAGATAAATGTAGAAACTCTACAGCTTTCAAACTTCGAGTTTCTATTTTTCTCATATAAATAAGCACATTGATCCTTTCCTCCGTGCAGAGTCGCTAGATATGCTTGAACACGACCTCTAAAAGGCTATTAGCTTACTGTCAGCACATCAAAACAACAAGACTCAAGAATTTTACTTCTAACTTTGTCCCACCGAGCGTGCCAAAACTGTTCACCTGAAATTGCACCCTGTTGAACCTGATGTTCAACACCTCAGTGTAACATGGGAAGACCTCTAAAGATGTGGGTTTCTTGTAAACAAAGGTCAACCTCCGGAGAAGGCCGACTTCCTATGGTATCACCTAACTACTGATCTTTGTGAGATAAAGGGAGAAAGAATACATAAATTGGAAAAACTACTCCTATGGTGATACACCAAATTTGTTCAAACATGAACAACTAATTAGCACACAATTCTCAATCAACTAGTAAAAGCTGATATGCACAACTCAATACTCATATGATATCGCATAAATGTTTTATAAGAAAGTTATGATACATGCAGTCCTAGAAGGATGATAAATTCTCCTCACAACTAAAACTATTTGCACCACTAACATAACCTATAACCTATAATATACACATCCCCTCTACTTAAAAGTGTTATTAATGAGACAATTAACAAGGAATAAGAGAAACCAACATGTAAATTTATCAATCATTCAACACACTCAATGAAACAGATAACTGAGAAGGCAAAAGTTGCTTTCTTTATTTGATCTCCAAAGGTGAAACTCTACATTCAATGTCTGTAAATGAGTTACAAAACTCAGTATTCTCCTCTAAGGACTCACATAAGTCACAAAAATAGAAGAATATGCAAGTAAAAACTGCTTATAAAAGAGGCAAAAAATGCCATATATACAAAAGAGTGTCAGCCCACTGCATTAGGGTTTTCAAAAATGAGTCGGCGCCTGGACACGTCAGCCCTAGAAGTGTTTTGGAATGAAGTCAATGAAGCATTAAATGCTCATCCCTTGCTCATGTCGGTGAAAGCTCGTCCCTGGGCATGGCCTTCAGATCTTTATAATGACCGCATTAACTTGCAGCCTCCGTGTCCACCCTCGGGATTTCGTCAGAGTCGCCTTGAATGCTCTGCGACATGGTCATTAATGCTGCTCCACTTCCTTTCAGCCAACATCCCTAGCTGTTGTCATGACTCACGACCTCTTCTGGCCAACCATCTCCGAGGAACAACACCATATTTACCTGCTAGATTCAGCGCCATTACTTCACCGAGCCGACCCACGCCGCACATTCTCAACGGTCAAAGGTTGCTCTGCAGAATTGCATGTTTGTGAGAGGTTAATCACGTCTCCTTGATGCGAGTACATCATATAGTAGCTATCATTATAGCTTAGGACTGTCGAGGGGACCTCTTATCGAGCTACGAGAGTTAGACCGATATCCATTTCCATGAGCAAGTTGATCGCTATTGGCAAGACTCCCCTCTTTCGGCAGGACTTCATAGCGAGCTCCTTTCTTCTCCCCAAGCTCCTTTTATTTCGGCAAGACCCCATCGAGTTGGTGAGACACTATGGAGAAGGAAAGATCCTTCGGCGAGCTTACTCCATGTTGGTAAGACCTTGGATGTCGGGGAGAAGTCATAGCGGGCAGTTAGAATCACACCGACACATCAATTCATTCGGCAAGACACCCGACAGTCGGAAAGACCTCATGGCGAGCAGCCATAGTTATATCGATCTCACAAAAAACCATCGGCAAGACCCCATCGGGTCGGCGAGATCTTATGGTGAGGTCCTCATCTCCTGGCGAAGGCACTCCCTTTCACTGAGACCCTTCAAAACTAGCGGGGGCGGGGCCAAGACGACATCGGAACTGGGATGAAATGGGAACGAAAGCAACACAGACGACTCCCGGCGGAATCGGGATCGGGACCAAACCCTCCCCTGAAACTTCGTTCAAGTTTCAGTTTTTCGGATTCTGACCTGGTCCCGCCCCTAACAAAATACAAAAGAAGGCGAAGGAAAGGACCAAAAGGAAGAAAGACAAACGGGAGAAAGCAACCCTCGACAAAAAAAAAGGAAGAATGGAAAAAGAACGATGGAACTGGGACCGGGGAGGAACCAGAACCCAAAGACGCACAAGGAAAAACTCAAGAGGCGGAACTGGGACTGGATCCGGAATGAGGGAAAAACAAAGAATCAGCAGAACCAGAACCAGAACCGGAATGGAAATAGGAAACGAGCCTTTGGAAAAAGTTCCAAGTTCGGATTCTAACCCGGGCCTGGGCTTGTCAAAAAGAAAAAATGCACAAAGCAAAAGAAAGCAAGGCGGGATTGGAACTAAAACCGATCCCGGGTTGAAACATAGTGGGGGCGGGGGCGAAAACAAACCCGAAACTAAAACTTTCATCAAGTTTCAAGTTTGGATTCCGACCCGAACCCACCTCTGACAAAAACAAGGAAAAGAGGAAAAAAAGGGACAAGAAAGGAAGAAAAGAAAGAAAAACAATCACCCCATGGTCAAACGCAAGGTCAAAGGAGAAAATGAGACGCACACAAGCACGAAACTGGAACCAGAACCAGAACGAAAATGGAAACTGGAACTTTGAAAAGTTCCAATGTTTGGTTTCGGTCCGACTCTGCCTCTGACAGAATAAAGGTAAAAGGTATGAAGAAAACAAAACAAAAAAGAGGGAAAGACAAGGAAAAACATAAAAATGAAAAACCCACCCGAAACTAAAGACCTGCACGCTGGGCTCAACCCTCTTGGGAGCCACATTTAATCCACGTGCTAAATTAAAAAATGTCATTTTCCCCTGCATCTGCACAAGAAGCAAAAAAGTTAGAAAAGATGTGTTCCTGATGCAAGTGTTCCTTTAGTACTGGATCTTTATGAACACTTGAAGACGAAGGTTACCTTTCCTGATTGAGCCCATAGGTGAAAAATGGGTAACAATACTTTTAGCAGGGTATAATATTGTAGACTAACATCCACCGTGATTTTTCCCCTAACAGGGTTTCCATGTAAAAATCTTGGTGTTCTCTGTGTTTCTGATGTGCTGATGGTTCATGGTTTATTGTTCATTCATCAGATATTTGATTAAGTTAAGTTTGAAAAGTTTAAATATTATGTGACAACTAACTCACCCCCCTCTCAGTTGTCTGTCCTTGTTTTTCCAACAATTGGTATCAGAGCAGGTTCCTTTGAAGAAGTTTAAAAGCTCGAGGTGATCCAAGATGGCATCATACAAGAAGGACAGTCCTAGATTCGATGGAACAAATTACCCTTTGTGGAAAGCAAGAATGGAATGTCATTTGAGGTGTATTGGTGAACCCTTCTAGAAGATTACAAAGAACATATATTTTATTCCTCAGAATGGTCCTTCCACTCCTGATGAGGTTAAAGAGGCTGAGACTAATATCAGGGCTATTGAAGTTTTGTTGAGTGCTCTAACAGATTCATAAATGAAAAATGTGATGGATCTGAAGACAATTCATGAGATCTGGAAGAAGCTGGAGACTTTTTATGAAGGAGATGAACTTGTGAAGGTTGCTAAGCTAACAAGTTTGAAAGGAAAGTATGAAACTTTGAAGATGGGTGAAGATGAAAATATTTCTTTTATGCAAAAAGAAAATGAACTTGTGATGGGTATTAGATGTGCCAGTGGTACCTTTGATGACAATAAATTGTAGCTAAAGTTCTTAGATCATTGCTATTGAAGAGCTCAAAACAGTGACAAATGTAACAAGGGATATGCTAATTGGTAAACTTGTTGCTTTTGAGTTGAGTGAATTTGGCGATTCTTCCCCTAATATTGAATATGCATTTAAGGATTTTGTATATGGAAGAAACATGCAAAGATATGATCTGGGAGAAAGTTATAGAAAGACATTCAAGTATGAGGAAGAGATGAAACAACTTGAATAAGAAGAAAGAGAGGTAGAAGAGCTAGAAGCATTGGTTGTGAAGAAAGAAGGCAGAGGACAAGGTAAGTATAAAGGAAAGTTGCCTATTAAATGTTTCTCTTACAACAAAATAGGTCATTTTTCTTCAAGGTGTCCTAAAAGAGTTCCTAGGTCCAAAACTTACAAACCTAGATTTCAAAAGAAATGCTATTATGCTGAAGAAGGTGTGACTGATGAAGAATTTGATAAAGAAAATGGGAATGAAGATGAATGGACTTTCATTGCTATCAAGGAAAATGGTTTGGTGGCTACTGAATTTTCTAATGTTGAAGCTCTTGCAACCCAAATTTAAGAAAAAGATGAGTTGGTTATTGACAGCAGATGCTCACATCATATGACTGGTGATAAAAGAAAATTTGTAAATCTAAAGAAATATGATGGTGGGGTTGTAAGATTCAGAGATAACAATGCTGGTGTGATTCATGGCAGAGGATCTATTTGTCTTGGTGGTAAATATAACATTGATGATGTCCTTTATGTTGAAGGCTTGAAGCCTAACCTATTGATTGTTGGATAGATGGTGGACAAGCGTTGCAATCTTCAGTTCAAAAATGGAAGATGCGTGATACTTGAAAGTTTTGGAAATGAAATTGCTTCAGGTACAAAGACAAAAGGTAATATTTTCACCTGAGTGCTAATGTAAGTTGTTTGATTGCTCAAATGGATGAAAGCTGGTTATGGCATAGGAGGTTGTGTCATGTGAATTTTGATAACATTGTCAAGGTAAGCTCCACTCAAGCAGTAAGAGATCTCCCTAAGCTAGTAAAGCCTATTAACACAATATGCAAGGAATGCTAGATGGGAAAATAGACTAGAGTTTCTTGTCAGAGAAAACATCATACTAATGGAATATTGGAGCAGGTACATATTGATTTGTGTGGTCCCTCCAAAATCAGAATTATACAAGGAGAAAGGTACTTTATGTTGCTTATTGATGATTACTCTAGGATGAAATGGGTTGCTTTCTTAAGAGAAAATGTGAAGCATTAGAGAAGTTCAAAAGTTTCAAAGCTATGGTAGAGAATGAGATAGGTCTGAACATCAAATTCCTAAGGTCAGACAAAGGTGGTGAGTTCACTTCCCAGGAGTTCAATTCTTTTTGTGAAGAGCATGGAATCAGAAGATAGTTATCTGCTCCCTTGGTGCAGGAGCACCTACCAAGGTGCCAAGGTGCAAGCATATTTTGAAGTCTTGTTTTAAAAATCAATTTCTTTTTGTTATGTAGGGTCTTTAACACCATTTAGATTGTGTTTGAGGACCTTTTGGTTCTTAGGTAAAAGTGGAATAAGTTTGGAGCCTTTTTGTTGGGTTGTTTCCTAAGCAATAGACTAAGTGGCAAAACATATAGTGTTTTCCAACAGTTAGCTTTTGACCGTTCTTAGGCTCAAAGAGAAAACCTAACTATTTTCTAGGCATTGTAAAATCTCATTCTCGACCTTTGAAGAGGTTAGAAACTTTGAATGTTGGCAATTTTCAGAAGAGTAATAAAAGAACATATATTTTTGTTGTGAAATTTCTGATTTTTTTGTTTCTTGCGTGTGATAGCTGCAAGAAATGTATTGAGGAAAACTTTGTTGAGTTAAAAAAAGAAAGTAGTGGAACCTTTTTAAACATTTCTTGTGGCATTTTAGTTAGTTTCTCCATCGTTTTCTTCTATTGTGTAAATACTGTGCTTTTCTGTTGTGTTGTTTTGACTGGTAAAATCCAGAAAAATGGAGTTCTAGCTTGTTTTCTGACCGTACCAAGAAGTATGGAAGCAGTGAAAACAAAGCTAGAATCCATCCCTGTATATATTGTAAATAGAGGAGTCTTTGTGAGTTCTGGAACCATGGCTAAAGTCTTACCCTAGGTGAGTTGCTGATACCCGACTTGGGAAGACAGTAAATGGAAAAGCCCTAACGTGGCAGGGGTGGCAAATTTTTAACACAACAAAGTGTATACTGGTTGCAGGAGGTCCCAAGAAGGTTGGTAGGAAGAGTGCAGTCCTTGTCAGATCAAATGGAGGCAGGAAAAGGCAAAACAGACCAAGGAAAGGTCTAAAGAAACCCTAGTTTCCACCAAGACTGGATTGTACCTCTGTACGGGCAGGAAAGGTCCCAACTACCAAAAATATGTCAGAGCTTGGGAAAAGAGCCAGAGTGTCAGAAGAAATTTTGGAACAAGCTGTTGAAAGAAAAGAGTTCTAAACTATTTCTTGTGTTGAGAGGGCTAAAAGGGGTTCAAGGCTTGTAGCCCTGCCCAAAACCTAAAACAGATATTTTATGAAAACGATGAAGAGTTGGAGTCTGGTGTTTGTTCAAGCACCTGTAGAAGATGATTTTGGAAGCCTTGGAAGGAAACACTCACCCCTATAACAGAGTTAGGAAACATTTGAGCATGGTTAGTCTTTAAGGTGATTAAGGGCTAGGTGGTGAAAGAGAGGAAGAGCATCAAGTTAGGCTTGGTGAATGATTTGCAATTTGATAGCAGGGTTGGCAGAGAAGACCAGGGGTGCCTAATAACCTTTAGGACCTATAGGTTGAGTGGTGGAGAGAAACACCAAGGGTTATTCAACTGGAGACCCAAAGCATTGAGCCAGTGCTTAACTCAATCCAACCCTGTCCCCATCATCCCCAAACCCCTCAACAGAATGGAGTTGTAGAGAGAAAGAACAAAACAATTCTGGATGCTACTAGAACAATGATGTTGGAAATTAATGTGCCTCACATCTATTGGAGAGAAGCTATAAACACTATTGTGTACACTCTAAATCAAGGAAATGTCAATGGTATTTCTGGTAAGACTCCTTTTGAGCTATGGTTTGGTTATAAGCCTACTGTTAAATATTTCAAGATCTTTGGAAGCAAGTGTTATATTAAAAGAGATGAGGACATAGGAAATTTTGATGCAAGGAGTGATGAAGGAATCTTTCTAGGTTACTCTACTAAAAGCAAGGCTTACCGGTGCTATAATAGAAGATTGAGGAAAATGGTTAAAAGTGCAAACGTCAGAGTTGATGAGGAATTTGCTAGATCATCTAGATACTGTGGATATGACTCAAATGAACATCAAGATAGTACAAACAAAGGGAAGAATGCTCAGACATAGAATCAAGCTAAAATTGTTCTGATGAATCAAGAAAGTTGGGAAGGAGAGACAAGTGGAAGTGTAGAAGAAAGAATAGAAGAACTAGAAGTGTGAGAGAATCCTAAAATTCTGAGGTATGTAATGCTAAATCATTCTGAAGATCAAATTATAGGAGATAAGAATAAATGTGTGCAAACTAGATGAAGGATTGCAAAAGAGTATTGTCTGATTTCCAAGATTGAGCCTAACAATGTCAATGAAGCCTATAATGATGAACATTGGATGTAAGCTATGAAGGATGAATTGATCCAGATTGAAAAGAATGATACATGGATTCTTGTTCCCAGACCTAAAGACAAAAATGTGATTGGTACTAAGTGGGTCTTTCAGAATAAGTTGAATGAACAAGGTGAAGTGGTTCAGAATAAAGCAAGACTGGTATGTAAAGGGTATTCACAAATGGAAGGTATTGATTTTAAAGAAACATTTTCCCTTGTTGCTAGAATTGAACTTATGTTGCATATAAGAACTATAAAGTCTATCAAATGGATGTGAAGTCAACATTTTTGAATGCTAAGTTAGAAGAAGAGGTATATGTTGAATAGCCGGATGGATTTCAACTGACTGATAAGGAAGACATGGTTTGTCGATTGAAGAAAGCACTGTATGGACTCAAGCAAGCCCCTAGAGCCTAGTATGCTAGAATGGATAAATACTTACTAAATCTTGGATTCAATAAAAGGTACTACTGACAACAACTTGTATTTTAAGTTGGATCATGATAAATAATTGATTATTGAAGTCTTTGTTGATGACATTATTTTTGGAGGAGATGATCTATGTATGAAGTTTGTTGATGAAATGAAAAGTGAATTTGAAATGAGTATGATTGGAGAAATGTAGTTCTTTCTGGGATTGCAAGTCACTCAGTTGGACAATGGGATTTTCATATCTTAGTCCAAATGTGTAAGAGAATTGTTGAAGAAGTTTGGCATGAAAGACTCAAAGCCTATTAGTACACCCATGGTAACCAGATGAAAGTTAACATAGAATGATGATTCTCCTAAGGAAAATCAAACAAGATACAGGTCAATAATTGGTGAATTGCTCTACTTGGCTCAAACCAGACTAGACATCATGAATGTTTTGTGTATGATTGCTAGATTTGAAGCTGATCCAAAAGAATCTCATGTGACTGTTGTAAAGAGAATTTTCAGATATCTGAAAGGAACTGTTGATTTTGGCTTTGGTATCCTAAATATGATGATCTTATCTTAAGTGCCTATACTGATGAAGACTGGGCATGAGATGTAGATGACAAGAAAAGAACTATTGGTGGTGCATTCTTCCTAGGGAAGACGTTGGTGTATTGGTTGAGTAAAAAGAAGAATTCCATTTCCCTATCTACTATTGAGGCAGAGTATATTGCTGCTGCAAATAATTGTACTCAAGTGTTGTGGATGAAACATATGTTGAAAGATATCAGAATTGTATATGATGAGCCTACGACCATATACTGTGACAACTCAAGTGCAATAAACATATCAAAGAATCCAGTGCTACATTCTAAGACCAAGCATATATCAATCAAGTTTTTCTTTTTGAGGGAGAAAGCAACTGAGAAAGAAGTTAGACTGGAGTATGTTCCTACCAAAGAACAAATTGCAAAAATTTTCACCAAGCCGTTGCCAAAAGATACCTTTGAGTATCTCAGAGGGATGCTAGGAGTGATTACCCCTCATGATATGAACTAGAGATGCATTGGTTTGCATCAATCTGTGCACTTCACTATCATATTTTGATCAAGGTTGATGTTGTGGTGCCTGCTACTCAGGGGGAGTAGTCAAATGTGTAGATATGTGTTTCAAAGCTTGTATAGAAGAGATCTTTTCCATTTATGTCAAAGGGAGAGAAGTGCAATGTGAAAAATATTTCTAGAAGAGAAGAGTTGAGGAGAAGAGTTAGAACCTAAGGAGGAGTAAGTGTTGTTGTGTGATGGTATTTTTCACATCATGTGTTGCCATCAATTCCAAAGGGGGATATTTTTTGATGTTGTGGTTGTCATTGATGTCAACACTATTAGCATTGTTGTATTGAAGGTTGTATATGTCGAGGATATTAAGAAAATTGTAATAAGAAGTGCTACAGGTTGTCAGTGGAACAATGAAGGTCATGAAGGTGTCTTGATCTGTACATTGCTAATCAATCATTGTGTATTAAAGGGTTTCTTGATGATTGTATCTAGTTTATCCACTAGAAGTTTCAGAGGTCCATGTGAAGTTTTGAGCAAGTTATGAATATTTGTATTCTAACAGTCTTTATGTGGCTTCATTTAGTGTTCCTTATTGAATTTGGTGTGATTCTAGTAATTTTGGTTGTTGTAGATGCTTCTAGATCATGCTCTATCTTTTTTTCCCATCTGCGTTGATTGGTGTGTTTGTGGTCGGTGATTTTTCGCTTGTGTGTTCGGGTTTTTATGTTCTTGGCCGATATGGTGGTTGTAACATGTTGTGGATCCTTGGAGATTAAAATTTGAATGTTTGGTGCACTCGAGGAGGTTGTTTGAAGTCTTCATTACATTGTGGCTGATGGTGGTTGATTTTCACTGGAAATTTACTGGTAAATTTGGGCCAACATTGTGTATATGTTTTATATTTCATATTCTATTTTGGCCGACAAAGTTGTTTATGAAAATCCATGTTGTAGATATATAAGAGAGATTGTATGAGCAAAGTGAAGTGTGCATAAGTGTGTGTGAGAGTGTGTGTGAGAGCAGAGGAAGAGAAAATGTGCGAATAATGATCTAATCATTCAATTGTAGAGCAGAGTGTGAAGAAGTTTGAGCGAAGTGTGAAGGAGTGTTTTTGTGCTTAACCAGAACTGTAATCAGGCTTTTGTAGAAGCTATTTTCTCAGTTCATACCCTGCGGATCTAATCCAAATTTTTGTAAGACAGTGTGTCTTCTGTGGGCAGTGAGCTCTCTTGTATTTGAGTAGTGAGCTCTAGGCAGTGTACCTGAATGCATGTGCATTCCCATTATTCTTCTTTATACTTTTAATAGGGTATAATATTGTGGACTAACATCCACCGTGGATTTTTCCCCTAACAGGGTTTCCATGTAAAAATCTTGGTGTTCTTTGTGTTTCTGATGTATTGGTTCATGGTTTATTGTTCATTCATTAGATCTGTGATTAAGTTAAGTTTGAAAAGTTTAAATATTCTGTGACAACTGATTCACCCCCCCCCCCTCTCAGTTGTCTGTCCTTATTTTTCCAACAATACTATAATAAATTATTGATGAAAATATGTATGTCAAAGTACAAGTGGTAGAGAATTCATATAAAAGTAACAAATAAGGACTTTATAAATTGGAAATCAATATGATGAGATATTAATATTTCCAAGAATGGCCCGAGGAGTTCAAGTAATGGTAATAATTTATTTGATATACCCATAATTTAAGGGATACATATTAATAATTCTAAGATGTTATAACTATGAAGGGTCATTTTTATTGTCAAACCATTTAACTATTAATATTTATATAAAAATAAAGCCCCACTTCAAAAACTATAGTTAATCTTAGAGTAAAATATTGCATGACAATTGAAGTGCTAATGATCAACTATAGAATTGAAATGTAGCACCATGAAGACAACCTGTAGACACCTAAAAATGGTCTGGAGAATCTAATTAATTAAATACGACTTATTTGATTAATTAATCTTAAATTCATCTACTTAGTAAATAAATAGAAATATTTATTTATATTAAGTTCATTATTAATTCTTCCACTTTATCATATTATTTCCCTCTTAATTAAATAAACAAAATTAAATACTTTGTTTTATTTAATTATTATCATTATTAATTCTTCTATTTTATCATATTATTTCTCTCTTAATTAAATAAACAAAATTAAATACTTTGTTTTATTTAATTATTATCATTATTATTCCTTCTATACTTTATCCATTAATTCTATTTTAAATTAAATACACAGCTTCAATAATTTGTGTTATTTAATTACCTCATCACATTTCTTCTTAATTAAATAAAGATATCCTAGAATCTTTAATTTAATTATCATATTCCTTTTATTTTAATTTAATAAACAACTTCTATAGTTTGTTTTATTAAATTATTTATTTCTCTTTTTTGCTAAATTTAAATAAACCAAAAATATTTAAATAAATGCAAAAATCATTTACCTCTATTCACTCACCAATAAAATTAGATTTTTTTAAATCTAATTAATTCAACTGTCATTCACGGGAAGAGCTTCAGGGACAAACCTACAGGAAATCCTCTCAATCTTCTTTCCTCTCATCTTGCCTGGTGTTTTCATGGGGAGGAACAATCCTTCATGATCAGCTCCATCTTCTCATCTCATACCATTCAATTCTCCAGATTGAATCTCAACCTCTGTTGTGTTATCCCTTCACAAATGAGTGTCGTGAAAGCTATAAATACAGGTTGTTGGCTACAGGAAAATGATCCTAACTTGTGCAATCTTACTCTATAGGTTTTCCAGGCGTTCAAGCATTCAAGCAATCAAGCAAATGGAAATATTTATCCAGCATTCATCAAGCATTTTAATTCATCAATTATGGATGTTTACAGTAGTTTCTTTCTCAGAAGTTTTGCTGTAGAATCATCTTAGTTACATTTAGGAATCATAATAGTTTAATTCTCATTCTCTAAGTGTCATTTTAGCAATCAATTAGCTTCTAAAATCTGAGAGCAAGTTGATTAAAGAAATCTTTAGAGTTAGAGAGCAATAAGACAGATTTCTGAAGATTTTTAGTTTAAATTAGCTTAAATTTCTTGAATCTTAGATACAATGTCTTATTTAGAAGTGTAGATGCATACTTAATTTGTTTATCTCATTCTTACACTTCCACATCCAACCCATGCATTAGTTCAAGACACCTTATATGTCACATAAGAAAATAATGATATGATAAATAACCTAAGAGGTGCAATGGTTGCACCTATGGTCATGGAGTTACTGAAAGTACCATAAAATTATGATTCTTTCCTATGGATTTAGGATTTAGGCTACTTTTTTGTATTCAAGATTGATGAACAAAATAATTTCTCTCTTTTAGGAGATGAAAATAATATAGATAGGAAAATGGAAGAAGTGAAAATGAATATGATACAAAGATGAGTGAATGGAACATGGTTGTCAAACATGTATCTCCATAAACCCTAACTAATAGAACCAAACTCCTAGGCTAAAGATAATGTCATCAAAGGTGATGGGAAAAACTATGCCTAGAAAATGACATGAATGGATCATTTCTTGTGGTTGGTAAAATAAAATATACTTTAGGCTCAACTAAACCTAGGATGGAATTACTAAATGTATCCATAAAAATAAAATGATATCATAATTGATAAAACAATACATAAATATTCAACAACCTTAAATAGTATGTGATTGGTGCAGGGGCACCAAATCAACTAATGTAAATATGGTCAATTGATAGATTTTAGGGTGTTTTGAGTCTTTTTTCATTCAATAAGGTCATAATAGACCATTCTTGATGTAATTTGAGTCATTTGGGTTCCATTTTGTAAAAGGTGTAGAATCTTGCAAATGTTGTCAAAATGTAAGGTTGCAAAAATGCAAAAAGTGGGAATCCCAACGATCAAGGAAGTTTAAATGGTCATTTGAGTTATTTGAGTTGGTTATTTTTTGGTGTGCTTGGTTTAAATATGCTGAGAAAGGCTCGAGGCAAGGTTGGAGCTTTGTATTGAAGTTGAAACATTAATAAAAAAACTGTGTTCTCTGCAATTTACTGGTAAACTACTGCTACAGGGTTTTGTACAAACCTGTACTAAGGAAAATTGATAAAAGGTGATTTGAATTGGATAGATACATGTGTTAAGAGAATTTTGGTTTTTGTGTGATTTGATTTCATCAAGTTTCAAGGATATTGTGAGCAATTTTCTGAAAACGGTCTAGTAAAACCCTATTTGAGGGTTTGAGTGTATAAAATGGTCTTTTAAGCCATTTGACCCAGTGAATCATGCTATAACTTGGTGGAATGTCACAAATAGGTGTAGGTTTTTTTTTTATATATTTCAAATGAGTATGGATGAGGGTTTTTAGGAAATAAGATGATGCCCTAGTTGATAATCTCATGTGTTTTGGCCTAATTTAGTGGCTAGAGGATGGGTTTGGTTGGAAAAATTTTGGGAAGTGATTTGTAAAGGTTGATTGAGCATGTACAGACCTATTGTGAATTTTTTGTAGTTTATTTTTGTAGAGAGGATACTTGGAAGGCTTAGTTTCAATAAACCCTCTTGAAACTAGTCAAAACAAGGGTTTTGTGTTTTGAGGAACTTGTGGTTGCTTCTTTTGATGAAAGTTGTTTATTTTGGTTGTTTGTAACCTGTTAGTGATCTTTCAATGGAGATTTGTGATTTAGAGTAGTTCTAGTTGGTACTTGCTTTGTAAAACAGGGCTAATTGTAGCCATTTTTAGCATAGTAGTTCACTTTTGGGGTTGATGTTTCAAAACAAATGTATGCACAAACCTGATATGTCAAAGTAGAGGGAAATGGGTATTTGAAATGGTGAATGTTTTGTGGGTTTACAATTTCATCTGAGAGTTATGGTCAAAGAACACCAGTTGGAATACTACAAGGCAAATTGAGAGAATTGTGAGTTGTTCATTGAGTTAGGGTTTTCAAGGTTGGAAAGTTGTTTGAAACACCTTTAATTGTGAATGTAAAACAAATCCCTCCTTGCTATGCATCAGTGATGAACCTCAAAACTTGTCACTAAGCCTATTGAACATTAGTTGATTGTAATACCTCTCCTTAGGTTTATAATAATAATATTATATATCAACCTAAAGATAATAGTAGTATACATACTCCTAGGGATGGTTCCCATAAATTGAACCATACACATGCAATATAATTATAAATTGATTACAAGTTCCACTAATAGTTTACCAATTTTAGCTTGCATAAAATATGACAACAATGATCTCATTATAACATTTGGACATGATAATGTAGGATAAGGAATTTGATATGACAAAAGGATAACTACTTCATTCCAACCAAATCCTTATAATACCCTCAATATGTTAAAATACCTATATTTATATGCAAAAATAAGAAATTTATAACATAAGAATGAAGAATATATACAAGTACAAAGAATATTGGAGATAATAAAATTTATTTAACTAAAACTAAAAATATAAACACAAGATAACCTAGTGCCAAATGTAGAAGATTTTTATAGGATACCAACACATAGCATGAACTTCCTCACGTAGCACTATCATCCTTCATTAGTCACTCCAAAAATTTCTAGAATGTTTGTGTTGAGTACCACAATCATCCCAACCTACACAGACACAAAGACATTATTTTTTTGGGGGTAGTTTATGGGTTTTCCTTAGTCAAAACCTCATTTTGGTATTTCAACCTCTACAAATAGCCAGAGTAAATGATAGATAAAAGGTTTTAAATCATAGTTGAATTAAATCTTAAAATAAAATATCAAGATAAAATGCTTGATAATGGTGTTAACCATGGTCTACGAGGAGAACCAATATTGCATGTAAACAAGACTAAATAAAATGACAAATAGATTTATTATTGTATCAACAAATTTACCTTGCAACAATAAATAATAAAAAAGAATACAACGAAAATGTTACTAATAGCCAAGGTTATTCTCAATGAATGTAATAGATGTATAACTAAAACCCTTTCTTTCTTGAGAAATTATCACTACTATTGGAAAGAAAATGAACAACAATAAGAAATATTTTATCAATGGTTGTAATACCTACAAGTATTTTGATAGACTTTCCCCAAAGGAAGATAATAGAGAGTTATGCATATTGAAATTATAAAAAAATTGTTGGAAATGGTTAGGAGGATATTTTTGCTTGGACGAGAGGGAAGAGACATTAATTTCCCCTTCAAGTATTAAGACATGCATAGTAAATGAGTCACACAAAAAGTGCACTTTTGAATTTCAAAAATTTGTTAGATGTCAACACAACACATAGATGTCTACATGTCATGCTCTTGTCTAGGAGAATTATATTTAAATTGGGCACACAAGTTGGTAACAATTCATGTTCTTTGAATGCAAGATACATTATTTCATACAAGAATATCAAAATTTGTCGACACAACCTAAGGTAAGTTCAAAATGTAAATGTGAAATCTCACAAGTATATAATTTTTCACGCTACATTTTGCCTTGAATTTTGCAATAAGAACTGAGCTACACTAAAGCACATAAAATGTAAGAATTATAAAAAATAATGATACCACAAAAAAGGATATATAGGGGATGTAGAAACTTGCTAAGTGGACTGATGATGCCCCTAGATTCGAGTTTAGTGGAATTTTAGAATATTTGGTTCTAAATTCCTACAAGGTTTTTTGGTAGAAAAAAATTAGGTCCCATGAAATCAAATATGCCAGTTTTAAAAAATCAAAGGAAACTAATGTAGAGAGAATAAGTTTTTTGGAGAACAAAAATTTAAAAGAATATTCAGAGAAGGGTGAATGTGTGCAACCTCATATTTTTTCCAACTCAAGTAGGGGTAAATTAAGAAGGTTAGTTCATCTTGTGGAGAAATTATTGTATATTTGTAGATAAATTTGATAATGTATATAGGAAAAATATATTTTTTACTATTCATCCTAGAAAATTGTCATATTTTTTAGTAATTGTCTAGCAAATATTTCATGTAGATAAAAATTCCTTCAACCCAAGTTAGATGAGCTTCGAGAGGGTGTTGAGTAGGGAGTATTCCTCAACAAGGTGAGTGAATTTTTCCATTTTAAGCACTTTTAAAGGATTTTTTAACTCTAGTGGGCCACACCATGTGCACTGGCATCCATTGAGCACGCGAGTGTTCAACTAGTGTGTGGGAATGAGATGCACATGCATCCATTTTACACACTAACATATATACGACATGATTTCATCCATTCAAAGTGTTGGCATCCAAGGGTGTGCTACTTATTGGGTAGAAACTACAAAAAATGAGTCTTTTCTTATAATAGAATTAAATAATTAGAGATTGATAGTAGAATGTCTATTTGGAGTAGTTTTTTCCCTTTTATGGAGCCAATCATTATCTTTGTCAGCAGATGAGGTTGTACTAATTCATTACATGGGGATATACTAGGTATTTTATCTCCCAGAGATGTACTTCTATGTTAGTATGCTCATGGAATTTATGTAGTGATGGGATGCAAATACCTCCACATTCATGCTCCCAAAAAGGGAGATGATAGTTACATTGGAGGATGTCTACCAAATTTTGATACAATCTATATGGGGTTAGAGGGTCATGATTGAGGAGAAGACATCATTGACCATAGTATAGGAGGGCTAGTGTTACACTCTTGAATGAGTCATACCCAATGACACCACATGCCACATTTATGTACGGTCATTAGAGTAAAGGTCAATGCCCATGCCACTAATTAGACAAATTTATATCATTTCTATGCATGTGGTGATAGATGGACGTTGAACACATCTTAATGGAGGCCTTGTTCATGCATCTAAGTTATGGAGGAGTAGCAAACAATATTTTGTGGGGATGGAGCATGCGTTTTAACCTATATTATCTGTGAGATGAGGATCATTAGTTTGGATCGATTACACTTAATCCATGATGAATTGAAGCATAATTTACCTAGATAAACCTACATCTACCAAACAAGATCATTCAAATTGAAAAGGTTAAACTAAGCATTTTACTGAAATTGAAAGTTACAAACTAAGAAAATAGTTAAATTCCTACTCTAACCCATTTGAAACTTATCCCATTTTGGAATTGGTGTTGTGTTGATGTGAAACAACGACCCTTTTCCAATATCCTGATTAGTGAGCTTGTTTTAGTTGATTCTATGGAAGAGAATTGATGAAACCATTATGATTGATGTATGAAAACCTAGTTTATGCTAAAAATGAACATGATGCAAGCTAAGTTACCATGATTTTATGCTAAAAATGATCTAATTATGCTATTGCTAATCTAATCTAAGCTAATTCTAAGCTAAAAGATGAAAACCCTAATTCATATACAAACTAAGATGGATGCATGGAAGCCATTAATGGATGCTCTAAGCTATGATGCAATTAAGATTAACTAAGATAAGCTAAAAGCAAGTGAAATATGAGTGTGAGTGCATATGAATTCAACAACATGACTTTGCAATTGAAATATGGATCCATTTTTCTCCAAATAGTGACATATTTATAGGAAAGCAAATGAGAAATTTTGGGTTGAGATTGAAAAGATTGATCAACGGTCCAAGATGAAGGATATGAGAGATATGAGAATGAATGATGAGATTTAATCAAGGGTTCATACTTGCCTCAAACAAACACACTTTTGACTTGCTGACACAAGTCAAAGGTGACTTTTTCAAAAGGTTAAAGGTTAAAACTTGCTTAAGGAGCTAAGTGAAAATATCCCTTTTACAAATGATGAAGGAAAAGAATATTCTTTTGGAATATTCTCATGGGTGAGGAAAAATACATTTTGCAAATTAAAATAAAGCTTTAATTGTGCAAAAATGGGATAAGGAATATTCTATGGGAATATTCCCTTTTCTTAGAGGAAAGTTAGTTTAATTGCTAATTAAACAAGGTTTAATTATGCAATGAGGGGATTTGGAGGAATAAGGTAATATTTATTAAATTAAATGATTTAATAAATGGGGAGAAGAGAGAGATAATATTTAATTAAATAACTTAGGTTTATTTAATTAAATAAGATGACTTAGGGAATTAAATTAAATGTTTTGATTTATTTAATTTAATGAGATAAAATGTTAGCATGAAAAGGGATGAATTAACCTGATTAAATTAATTAGGTTAATGGATGAAAATGATGCAATTAATTAATTAGTTAGGATAATTTAATTAATTAAGTGAAAAGAGGATGGGTTTGAAGAGGAAATTATGTTAGTAAATCTATTTCGAGTGTATGATGTCGATTAAGACATTTTTTAGTGTCTACATTTTTCCCCTTTGAAGTGAGGTACCTGCTGCTTCAGTTCAAAGAATAATGCTCTTCAGATTAAAACTGCAGCTTAAATAAAAAATTAAAAAAATTCTGATTTTTTAGATGCCCCAACGAAAGGATAAAGCTGATTCCCTTAAGAAATCGGGCAAAAATTTTGAATTTTGGGTTGATTTCTCGATAAAGGTGAAAAGTTGTCCCGAGGTTCCAGAAAGGCTCTGGGATGCAAGAATTATACCAAAAATGCAAAATAAGGTCCAATTTGGAAAAATTAGTGAAAATGATGATAAACCCTATCTTCAAGGTTAAATTAGGGCAAAAAACCCTAATTTTCTAGCTTAAATAAGCCAAGAAGGGTCACTTTCAATTCATTTGTGCATTCACACTTAAGAAATTCTTGCTATTTTGAGCTTTGACCCTCTGACGAAATGGCACACTGAGAGCTTTCCAGGAACATCTCCAACCGAGTTCAAGAGTTCGAGTGGCTTCCAAGTGCAGGACCACTGGTATGTAACTCCAAACTTGATTTGAAATTTGACTTTTCGATGCATTTATTACGCTTTCAAAGAATCTTTGGCGGTGTCGCTATATAGTAATGCCTAAATTGAAATCAACGATGCTCAAATGAATTATAGCGATGCATTTTTATATGGAGATGCTATTCATGATTTAAAATTAGGGTTTCTAATTTTAAATGGCAACACATGCTTGTTTAGCGACACACTTGCTGATTTAGAAATTAGGGTTAGGGTATGCCATAGATTAAAACGTGACACCCATGTGTTTAGCGACTCATGTTGCGATGTGCAATTTTAAATGCTTTGGGCATCACAATTTGAAATTTGAATATAGCGACGCTATTGAGAACAATGACGCTTTTGTGATTTTTGAGCTGTAAATTTCAAATTGATTAAAATTTTCTCAATTTCTTGACATCATGCACTTCATGGATGTAGGAGGTCTTTTCACCGCTATTGATCTGGGAGCACAGGCCCACCATGTTGGAGATACTTGGAAATTTATCAAAGTTGTGCTAGGAGTACCTGGGAGAGATTGACCTCTGGTATATCACATATGCACCTGTGATTCAGACACATCTTGCAATGATACTACTCTATGCAAAAGATGGCACAATGAGACGTCATCTTTCCACCTTCTGATAGGCGAGGCGATGGTGACCCTGAAGGATGTATGGCGTATATTGTGTTTTCCCATACATGGTGACTGTGTGCTTTATGACATTGATGTCAAGTTCAATGTGTTCCTTGAGGTTATGGAGATGGATCAAATTGCTTTGTTCACATCACAAATCGACCTCAAGTCATACAAAGGTCATGTCTTGACCTTTAGATTGATTGTCGCATCCATTATTTTGAGTTTGGTTTCCCTAGATAGACGTAGTAGAGGATTTAGCCTAGGATGGCACTTGGCATGGCATCACATGTTGTAAAGGAGGACACTCTTTGCATGGGGGCCCATGATGCTAGCCTCCCTGTATCATGATTTACATAATTTTGTCTACTGCGATGGAAGAGCGATCGGTGTTGGGGTGACTCTGCTACATATTTGGGCGTGGGAGCACATAACCATGCTCTGACCTATTGTTCAGATGACATACATGGATCCAAATGATCCCATCATTTGGAGATACAAAGGTTCCATTACTTTGAGCCACACTGGACAGATTGGGCTCCCATATTAGCAATGGGTGATTGATGACATGATAGTTTTCCACTTGCGCTCGTGGCTTCAGATGTTGCTATGGTTTGATGATATACAACAACTATACTTCGCCAGGAAAACCCGATACATGCAAGGTTGTGAGCATCATATTATTGAGTGATATCTACTAGACAGGGTATCCTGACAGTTTGGAGAGGTCCAGGATAGACTTGATGATGTGTATAGGGCCATTTTTGCGAGATCAGCCAGAGAGGTTCCCATATGGGGACCGGCCATTCTAGCTCCTGAGATAGTCGAGAGCTTTTGGCAGTTAACAACTCAACCTTGGAAGTACGATTAGGGATAGGCGGTAGCTCAGACTACACCTGCATATGATGCTTGGTTTGTTCCCCCATGACAATTGATAGATCTGACAGGTGCTCCTCCATGAGGGAGGCCCAAAGGTAGGGGATCAAGGAGAGGCAGAGGACAGGGTGGTTAGGATGGCCAGGATGGGCAGGCTCTAGGGGCTCCCCTAGTTGTACAACCATAGGTACAGCCACAGGTAGCGCCACCACACCAAATGTGAGGGATGCACAGATACAACAGCTGCAACAACAGGTGCAGAAATTGACTAGTGAGCGAGATCAAGCTTGCCAGTAGATTTTGGGTATTACTGCTGAGTGAGACCAGGCATGGCAGTAAGTGGTGGTTGTCATAGCTGAGAAAGATCAGGGTTTGTAGTGGGTACATGCCATGACCACTGAGAGAGACCAGGAGGTTTCCAGGTGCCAATAGATTGAGGCTATGATGGTGGTGACTCATGGTCGAATTGTTTCAGTGAGGTTGTTACAAAGGCCACATATTATAGACCACATTATCATCATTATATACTAGCAATGTTGAGAAAACCCAATTTTTCACAGCGCAGTGATGCACAGCCGCGAGCAGAGGGTCAACATGAGAGATAGGCTAGAGAGGGTAGTAGCCACTAGGGATAAATTTTGATGTACAAACACTTTTTTATTTTTTTCACCCCATTTTTTATCACAGATATACATTCATGGGCTCTATTTTGATAGCCTCGTGGATATTGTACTTTGGATCATTATACATACACTGATCCAGATTTTGTACCATGACATTCTTTATATATATATATATATTATATGGTGCGTACAAATGATTCATTTTGTGATGTGTTCACTTTATTTCATGTATGGATGGATGAGATACTTATATTTGATGATGTATGGATGCATTTAACTTATGTCTATATGATATGCAATGATCATGATAGAATGGATAATGTTATGCTCTTTTTCAGTATATTTTCATGATATGCCATGGAATGAATGATATGCGATGCAAATGATGTGGTTGCATTTATTTTTATGTATTTTCTATGCATTTTTTATGATGACAATGTATGCATGTGGATGTATGGATGCAAATGCTTATGATATGAAATTATTTAAGATGCTTAGAATAATAAATCTATATTATTCATCACAACTCAAATGATTATGCAAAATGTATGATGTGAAATTATTATGAGATGGATGTTATGATTATGCTATGCTTATGAGATGTATGTATGTTGATGGTTTGTGGATGTAGGATGGATGCATTGATGATGTTTTTGTTGAATATCGTGATACTAGGTTAGTGCGGAGGGAAGATAGAAGAATAAAGAATGAATGACCGTTGATTTTGTTGATGGCTTCAAAAGATCCAACAAGTCCATGATCCATCAAGACTTTATTAGGGATGGTGACGAGACAATGAAAAATGCAAGATGAGATGCTCACACTTCGCGATTAGGATTTTCTGTCGTTCCTTATTGTTTGATATAACACATAGACATGATGCATCAAGGTATTAATAACCAGGATGACGTTGTATCTAGTGTAATGGACTTTGACTCGACAGGAAGATAGGATAGTTCTTATTCACATCTTGACATACGGAAACCTTGTTGGAATGCAAGTTAGAAGCTTAAAATATGTTGGACCAAAGCATACACAATAGTCAACAACATACTCCAAATGACCTTCCTACACACAATTAAGCAAGTATGCACCAAGATTATTTTACAAGAGTACCCACAAGCAAAAAAAATAAAATATAATGATTGATTCCCCATTCGTTTCTCTCTAAATCGTTTAGATAGACATCATCAAGAGGTCCTCGGAATGGGTCATTTAAGATAAATCATGAGAAAAGATCAAATACAAACAGTTAGTGTTAACTATATCTCTTGCCTAGTTTAAGTTTAGCTTACACTAATATCTGATGCTGATGTCCATCACAGGAAGGATACATCCTAGGACTTGTTGATCAAAGGTTTTTTGATGTTGGGATGATGACGCTAAGATAAGTCGTTCACATAAACTTCACTAACGCATTTACCTGTGATTTAGACTTTTAGGTTTGCACTTAACGATTTTCTATTCTTGCTTTCTACTTGTTTTTCCAAAAGGTGAAGGTGACAATTGATTTATTATGGGTGAAAGTTTATTGCGGGTGAAAGCGAGATGGGAGGGGTGGTTTTGGATTTTTTGGAATATTTTAATGTTTTTTAGGCTATTTTTGGTCTTTTTGAAAATTTATGCGAATGTTTAGGATTTTCAGATTTTATGAGGTTGTTTAGGGTTTTTTGAATGTTTTGAGGATTTTTAGGTCTTTTGAATGTTTTATATTGTTTTTTGATTTCCATTTTTTGAATGTTTTTGTGTTTTTTGGAATATTTGAATGTTTTTGGGTTTTAGAGATATTTGGATGTTTTTGGGTTTTCAAGGGTTTTACCAATGTTTAGGGGTTTTCTGAGAATTTCCAAGTTTTGATGAAGAACCTAACCTAAAGACCTATCCTAGGGTCCTCGGGGGCTGATCAAGATTGTACTTTCCTACGTTATACATGCAAAGACCACGTAGTTTGACTAACTCGACCCATTTTACAAGATGAATATATGAACAGATGAAAGGCATCAATTTATTATGACAGACGACTAAAGGACTGACCTAGGGTGTCTCGGGGGAACATCAATGATGGCCTTGCCTACGTTAAAGCTCAGAGACAACGTATCTCAACAAAGGGACTCTATTTTTTGGATTTTTGACGTTTGACATTTTTAGGGTTTTGATATTTTTTGGATGTTTTGGATTTTGACTGTACACAATTTTGAATGTTTTTGGATTTTATGATGAGACAATATTTTCTAAATGTTTTTTATTGGTTTTTGATAAGATTTTTGATGACCACAAGATATACAAGAACCCGATATGACCCATAATGAAATTCCCCCAGTATGATATATTAGACTACTTTGATAAAGGAAGGACAGATTGACCTTTGGAATATGCCAAGTAGTGATAAAGGGATCGTGATACCTCATAGTGCCAAGCCATGATAAGGATGCAAATGAGGGATAAATGGCGATGCAAAGAATGATAGGACAAAAGAGTCAAAGAATAGAGGTTCTTTATTTACACAAGGCATATGTTTTTTTACACAAGGCATATGTTTTCCCAATTTTCACCAAGGTACTTGCCCAAAGTGCCACCGAAGTCGTTTTCACTAGAGGACAATTTTTTTCTTTACTTTTTCAATCCTTTTTCTCTTTTTTTTGGATTTTGATCATTTTTTTTAATTTTTAATTTTTTGTTTTTTTTGTATTTTTTGATTTACACCCTTCAAGACTAGGCGTAAAACTTTTTGAGATGCAAGTTGTAGGTTGGCTCTTGCAAGGTTTCACCTTCAAGGGTTGACAGTTGGTATGCTCCTGATCCATAGCTTGCTATGATGACAAAGGGACCCAACCAGTTAGGTTCAAACTTTCCTTTGATGTCTTGATTTGGAAGATTCTTCTCATTCTGCTTTATGACAACATATTCGACTTGGAACGATTGAAATTTGATCCTCTTGTTATAGATCTATTTCAGTCGGTTTTGGTATACTTGAAAATGATTGAGGACATCAAGACGACATTCATCCAGGAATTCTAGCTCATTTAGCCAAGACACTTTGAATTCTTCCTCTATAATCAGGTTTTGCAAGGATAATTGCAATGATGGGAGCTCAACCTCAATAGGCAAGATGGCTTCTAATCCATAGACTAGGGAAAAATGGGTTGCACCTGTAGGTGTGTGGATATTGGTTCGATAAGCCAAAAGAATGGGATTTAGCTGCATATACCAATCATGACCAACTTCATTAACTATTTTCTTCAGGATTTTCAGGATAGTTTTGTTTGTAGCCTCAGCTTGGCCATTACCTTGGGGATAGTACGGGGTAGAGAATTGGTGTTGGATATTGAATCTTTGGCACAACTCTTTCACATCATGATATTTAATGGGGGTTCCATTATCTGAAATGAGATTTTGTGTAACACCATAACGATAGATAAGGTAATTCGGGATAAACTTCAAAATCTATTTTCCCATTATGTAGGTCATAGGAATGGCTTCTACCCACTTAGTAAAGTACTCAGTGGTAGTTATGATAAACTTGTGGCCATTGGATGAGGTTGGAGTGGTTTTTCCTATGAGGTCAAGTCCCCATTGTAAAAAAGGCCATGGTGTGATCATTGGTTGTAATTCTTGAGCTGGAGCATGAATCAGATCCCCATGTTGTTGACACTGGATACACTTGCACACGTTCTGATGAGCTTCTTTTTCCATGGTTGGCCAATAGTACCATGTCCTTAATAGTTTCTTAGCTAATGTCATGCCGCTAGAATGGGACCTACATATGCCATCATGTACTTTTGTTAAAGTAGTTAAGGCTTCCTCTTGGTTAAGATGTCGTAGTAATGTCCCTTTGATGCTTCAACGGTAAAGGGTATCACCTAGGATCACGAATTGGGATGCCTTTTTAACAAAGGTCTTTTTAAGGTTTGGGGTGATATCTGATGGAAGGGTTCCTCTGCTAAGGTATGTAAAGATGTCATGATGCCATGGGGATCCAAGACCAACAATGACACACAAATTTAGATTCAGGGATTTTGAAAGTTGGTACGAGAAGTTTTTCTACCACGAATTCACATTGGAGGATGTTGTTCAACATGTTTAACAGTGATCTAATTGTTTACATGGCGTCTACTACTCTATTGTTCATGCGGGGAATTTTCTCAAATGTTATGTCTATGAAGATTTTCTTGAAATTCTCTACCATCTTTTTGTAAGGAGTGATCTTGTCATCTTTAGTTTGATAGTCGTCATTGACTTGGTTGATAACCAGTTGTGAGTCTCCATAGAATTTCATCTCTTGAATCTACCACTGAACTACTATCCTTAGACCTATGATTAAGGCTTCGTACTCAACAATGTTGTTGGTACATGGAAATAATATCCTATATGATTTTGGGATGCAATCATCTTGGGGGGTGATGAAAAGAATTCCTGCTCCTGATCCATGTTGGGTGAACGATCCATCAAAGTACATCTTCCACTAAGTTGTAGGATTGATAAGGAACACTAATTCATTAGGAAACTCAAATATCAAAGGGTTGTCTACATAGATAGGTGCTTCTACTAGTTGGTCTACGATCACTTTTCCTTTGATTGATTTGTGCTCCACATACTCTATATAAAATTTTGTTAATATCATCACCCATTTAGCCATTCATCCCGTGAGAGTTTCTTTGGATAACATATATTTTAATGGATCGATCTTTGCAATGAGCTTGATTTGATGTGACAACATGTAGTGCCTAAAATTTTGTGAAGCAAAAACTACTGCTAGGTATGCCTTCTCAATGGGTGAATAGTTCATTTCATAGCCCACCGAGGTTCTACTGATGTAGTAGATGTCTATTTCTTTTTCATTTTCATCATGTTGTGCTTAAAGAGCTCCTAGTGGTGCTGGTGTTTTTGAGATATATAATATCAGTGGCTTGTTCAGTATTGGTGGAATGAGCACTGGAGGTGTTAGTAGATAATTGTTGATCTACTGGAAAGCTTCATCACATTTTTTATTCCACTTGTAGGTTATCCCTTTATGGAGAAGATGTGAAAAGGAGTGAATTTTATCTAATAGTTGTGGTATGAACCTTCTGATAGACTGCAATCTGCCTTGTAACCCTCTCATTTGCTTTAGTGTTTGCGGTAGTTCAATATCTAGGATGGATTTTACCTTTGGTGGATCAATTTATATCCCTCTTTGTGAGACAATGAAGCCAAGAAGTTTCCCTGATGTGACCCAAAAGACACTTTTTTGGATTTAGTTGTACCTTGTATTCTTCAAGCCTATCAAAGATAGGTCCTTAGACTTGTAGGTCCACATAATCTTTAACTATTTTGTGGATCATGTCTGAAAGATGAGGGTCATTTCTCTTTGATAGGTTGCTCCTACATTCTTTAACTTGAACGACATCACATTCCAAGAATAGGTTCCCCATGGACAAGTGAATGCAGTTTTGTGTTGATCCTCCTTGGCAATTATGATCTGATTGTAGTTTGAAAAACCATCCATGAGTGATAGAATTTCATGCCTTGCTGTTAAGTCCACAATGAGATCAATGTTAGGAAGAGGGAAATCATCCTTTGTGCATGCTTTATTTAGGTCTCTAAAGTTAGTACAAATTTTGATGCCCCAAGTGGGTTTTGAGACTGGTACCAGGTTTGAAACCCACTTAGGATAATCTATCGGTTGGATGAATCCAATGTCAAGAAGCTTTTCTAATTCTAGTTTGACCAAGAGTGTTATCTGAGGGTGCATCTTTCTTAATTTCTTTTTAACAGGTTTAGCTTCAGGATAAATTGCTAAGTGATGTACAACCACTTCTGGATCAAGACCTAGCATATCTGTGTATGGCCATGCAAAGTTGGCTCTTTGCTCTTTGAGGAATATTGTTAGGTTCTTTTGTTCTTCATCCGACAATGATTCAACATAGAAAGTGATCCTAGGTGCTTCTTTTGTTCCCACATTGACTAGAGTAGCCTTTTTTGCTAGTACTGCTGACTTCTCTAGATGCATTGCACTAAGGGGTAGATTGAATCCCTCATCCTTGGGTGCCTAAGAGAGGTTTTCACCATCAAATTCATCCTTTTTTTTACTATTTTAGGATTAGAGAGTGCCACTAGGTGGTTTTCACTCAAGGATTTGCATGTTAGTTTCATTTCATTAATTTTTTGATTGAAGGATTCAATCGTCTCCCCATAGTATGCCCCTGTGTCGAGCTCTATATCAAAGCCTTCTTTGTGATCTTCCCATGATTAGTTGTCACAAATTCCCATGAATTTTGATATTGCTTCATCATTTTTGAATAAATCTAGAATTGATGGTCCTTGTTGGTCCATGTCAATGAGTTGTGGGTATACTAGGCTTATTTCAGTTGGTTGGTTGCTTGAGACAAAGGATGTTATGGATATCATAAAGAGGGTGTTTTTTTCTCAAATAGGTCAACAACATCAAGGGGAAAGTCATCTAAGGTTGTATCACACAATGTAGGTGACCAAGAGGAAGCCTCATCTTGTTTAGCAGAAGTAAATTTTCCAATAAGCGTGACCTTGCTAGCAGTACAACCCAAACTAAGATTCTTCATTCGTTTCTCAGGAACGATGGGTTCTATTAAACCATTATCATTCTATCCTATCTTTTCATTCTTGTTGCATCCCCAATTTTTCATGAGCTATAGGCCTTTTTTATCATCTTCCATGGGAAGAATAGGGACAAGTCATTCATCTTGATAGAGGAATTTAGAGATATCTTCCTCATTGACATCTTCTGGATTCAAATCCCCCCACTTGGTGAAGGTAGTAGCTTCCATATTGATTGTTTTGGGTTCTTTGGTGCTGGACGTGGGTTTCCCATGTGACTAAGGAGAAATAGGTAACTTTCCCAAGACAAAGGTGTCTTTCAATAGTTTGTAGTTTCCACAACCATCATCCTGGATCACTGCTTTGACATCTATTATACTCTACACAATGGGAATTTTTGTTGCTGAAGTAATGATGGGTCAACAAATGAGCTTGATAGTGTAGGCCCTTCATCATTTTTGGGTATTTGGGGTATCTTATAAAACTTGGCCTCAATACTTTTGTAATAGTAAAAAGGCTTAGGATCTCCATGGATAGCGATTTCTCTGCCTTCGATAGGAAACTTCACACACTGATGATAGGTCGAGGCTACAAATTTTAGAGTATGGATCCATGGTCGGCCAAGCAGTATGTTATAGCCTGGAAGATCAAGATCAAGCACTTGGCATGTAGTTTCTACAATAAGAGGTCCCACTTGGATGGGAAGTGCAATGATTCCTTGTGATACCCAGTCTTGGTCGTCATATTCTCTGATGGTGGTACTCTTTGTCTTCTCAATAGTATCTTTTGAATAGCCTAGATTTTTTATTAACTGCAAGGTACAAATGTTCAAACCAACACCTCCATCTACCAAGACTCTTTTTACCTTGCTTTTATGAATAGCAACCTCAAGATGTAAAGCATGGTTATGAGATGGCTGTGACAGTAGGTCTTGCTTGGAGAAAGTGAGAAGATGGTTGGTGATGTGGCCTACCATAGCTTGAAACTGATCGGTATCAATATTCTCAAGAACAGATGATTCAGACAAGGATTTTTCTAATATTTCCCTATGTGTAGGGGATAACCTTAAGAGCTCTAAGATTGGTATTTGTGTGGGGGTCTACTTAAGTTGATCTAGAAGATTGTACTTGCTAGGATTATATGTGGGAAAAGTTGGCTATGTCCTAGATTGAGATGAGATTCCTTGAATTGTTATTTTTCCATATCGTTTGGTGACTCCACATTATGTACTAGCTCCTTTGATGGTGACAACAATAATAACGCTATCGTAGGATGCAAATAAATTGGAATAGGTATGTTGTACATTGGTGTAATCCCTAGCTTTGTTGTTCTTGTTTGCTTTGTTATGATCTGACATAGGGTTCTTGTATATCTTAAGATCCCGATTCTTGGCTGGTACCTCAACAGATATGGTATTGCTTTCATTGAGGTCTTGGATGATGTTCTTAAGTTTCATGCAGTTTTTTGTTTTGTCCTTTGATTTTAAAAGTCACAAAGATCACGCTCGTTGTACTAAGATGGCTCCTCTTGTGGTTGTTGGTATTTTTCAAAGTTGGGAAGTGTTATCAAATTTGACTCTACCAACTTCTTCATGATCATTTTGATGGGTTCCGATAACTGTGTGTACTTGCATTTGGGATAATTATTCCTATTAGCGGTTTTCCTTTGTCGCATGTCAGTGTTATTGCTATGATTGTTTTGAGGAGGTGTTGTTTGTTGCACAGTTGGCTAGATGTTAGCGACTTAATTGATGTTAGGCCTAGGAGCACTCAGTATGACCTTAGCATTTACCACACCATCATTTGTTATGTTTTTGTTCTTAGCCCAAACATGAGGTTTCTCATTCAAACTAGTTGAAGGACAGTTATCTTTATAAGCTTGAGTATTTCCTTGTGAGATTAGAGCTCTTTCAATGTTAAGGGATCTAGGGAAAAGCTCATCATATGATGTGATGCATTACATTTTCAAGTGGAATGATAGATTTGGATCCAAATTGGATATGATGATTCCCATGACTTGTTGTTTGTCGGGAAGAGGCCACTTGCTTTTACTAGCTCTTTGTCTCCATCTTTGCAGGAAATTAGCAAAATTTATGCCTTTATTTTGTCTAAGAGTGTATAATTCTTCTAGACTAACATCCATGTCAAGATTGAAGGAGTAGTGATCGATGAATTTATCAGTAATTTTTTGGAAATTTTTGATGCTAGGAGGTAGATGATAAAACCAATCTATAGCATGACCTATTAAACTTCGAGGGAAGAGGTGCATTAGATATGAATCATTATAAGCCACTTCCGTGCACATGATGTTAAATTATTTGATATGGTCCACAAGATTTCCTCTCCCTTTATATTTGTCAAATGTGGGGATTTCAAAACTAGGAGGGAATTGTATCATTGCTATGTTTTGGTCAAATGGATAAGGACACAAGTTCTATGTATGGGGCTTCTTGGTCTTGCCCATGCGAAGGTCCTACATTTCTTGTGAGATTACTTTCAATTATGATGCTATATTTTCTTGCGGGTTGGGTGGAGGAACATATGGTGGGATGACAGATGAGTTGTATGGGGTGTATGGTGGTGTGAGATTCTGTGAAGATGATGGGGGTATTGATGTATATGTTCCTAATGAATTTGGATTGACGATGTTTTGTTGAGGATTATAATAAGAACCTTGTTGCTATTGTTGGGAATACTGTTGAGCTAGTAAGGATTGATGTTGAGCTTGTTGTTGTTGATATGCTAATAAAGTTGCTTGTTGTGCTTGGTGTTGTTGTTGCACGACTTGTGCTGCTAAGGCTGCTTGTTGCCATTGTCATTGTTGTTGTGCTAAGGTTTCTTGTTGAGCTTGATGTTGTTGTGCTAAGGCTGCTTGTTGAGCTTGATGTTGTTGTTGTGTTAAGGCTTCTTGTTGTTGTTGGATGACTTGTTGATAGGCTTGTTGTGCTTGTTGTAAAGCTAAGGCATGTGCTTGCAATGTGGTATCAGGTGGTTGTTGATACATATGTGAAGGATTATGAATATTGATGTTTGGAGTGGGTAATGTATTTTTGATGAGAGGTGGAGGGTTCCCTTGATTCAACATTCCTTGTAAGATGGTAGAATGAGGTGGAGGAATGTATGTTTGAGGTCCTGATTGATTTGGCAAGGGGACTATGGGAAAAGATGAGGATGATCTCATTAGATTTTTCACTAGAAATGACATACTAGGACCCTGAGTCCATTGATTGAAATTCCTTGTCCCATTTTTTGAGGATTTCCTTGTTCCAAATATGTAAACAAGGGATTTTTAATCAAGGTACTTCTTCAATTGATAGAATTTGTAACCAAGGGATTTTTTTGAGGTGGATTGATATTGGATGAGGTGGAAATGGTAGATGGAATGGATGAACCCACTAGAGGGTTGGATAAAGATGTCCCTATTTGCATTACGGGTTGGTTCTGTGATATGGTATTGACATGCCTTTATGTTTTTTTTTGAGATACTTGGTCTATACCACTTTTCATGATGGTGGGAACACTTGTGGTATTCATATGTGTGGATGAAGAAGGGTATCCCTGAAATGTTGAAGTGGTTGTGGAATAATGAAGTTCAAGCAGTGTGTAGTTTTTTTGGAGCTTCGGGAATAGGAGGAGCACCAAAATTAGGTGTCCAAGTGGTTGTTGGAGGTGGAGGATTAGTTTCAAGGGTACCCACAAGTGTACTACTTTCAAATGGTGAAGTGTGACCAAAGTCTTTAGCAAGGATGGTTGCAAGAATAGGAATGCAGGTTTGATTTATCCATAGAGATGGAGTTGTGAAACCTTGTGTTAGATTTTGTGCCACAAACATTGGGGAGATCGGAGCTACATTTTCAAAGGCTTGATGTTCCATAATTTCTTCCCTAATAATCTCAAATGGATTATTTGTGACATCTTCAATCTCATATGGTCCTAAAGGAGATGAAGGTTGTTGTGATGGGGTAATGTGACTTCTAGGATCAAATTCTAAAGGATTTGGATCACTTGAGGTAAATGTAACTTTAGTTTTCTCCATGATTCTCTTGTGTTGTGATCTTTTCTTTACCATAAATTTTGTGTCAACTATGGGAGAGTTATGTTGAGTTTTGTAATGTTTGAACTCTCTAGTTGACTCAAATCTAGGTAAAAGGGACGCTCTAAGTCATTTTGGAGCAATGATGATAATGGGGGATGAAAAGATGAGTGATGCAGGAAGTGATCTTTGCAAACATTTTGAGACAACACTTTTGACTTAAATTTGATGTTTTGATGTTAGGATAAAAGATGTTAATGAACTTGGAAATATTTAGGGTAGAATTGTGACTTTCAAGATAAACTAGTTCATAGATGATAACTAACTTAACTAAGTGCATGGAAAAGGATAAATTTCACATATAAGTAGCTAACTTAGCAGTTGGTTTGATTGATGTTTAAGTTACAAAGTGTTGGTGTACTCAAAATTTTGCAAAGTTTGGGTTATTGAAGGATGAAATTTTGATGAAAGGGATGAGTGAGGTGTTTGACCCAATGTTGACTTTAAAGTGAAACTTTGTTTTGACAAGACCAAGGTAGTGAGAATGATGCTAGACCTCTAAAATGCTCAAATCCTAAAGAACCAATGTTTGATTTAGATGAGAGGATGGATGGGAATGTTTAGACATGTTCAGATCCTCCTAGCTTGAGCATAAAAGTTTCTTAACAAGCAGTAGCGATTGTGATAAAGTATTGAATCCCATTTCCTACTAAACTATGCACTACGATACCTAAGTTTGCAATGATGGGATGGAGATCTTGGTGCAGTCACGGTAGGAGGGTTCTCAAAGAGAATAGTCCAGACCATGCATCAAGAGTTACACAACAGAAGCAACACAAAATATGGAGGAAAATACAGATTCAAACATTCATATTACTAGAAAATTCAGTTACAATCAGCCGACAACATTTGGGTTCATAGATTGGGCTCACACGCCTGATATAACATGCTCAAAATGTAGTATTCCTATATGCTCCTTAATTTGAGATGAAATCTTACATATCAAAACCAATATTCATTCCTAAATCTCTTAACTACTTCCTAATGATTTGTTACAATGATTTATATCATATCCAGAGATCTAGAATCCTCTGTGTCGGCCAAAGATCATTACAATATTTGATGAAGGAAACATAACGTGTGCTTGAAATAGGTTGGCATTAAATTTTAATTTCTCCTCAGAAGGTGCATAGGATGAAGTGTGGACCAATAATTAAGGTCTGGGACACTCCATGAAACAATTCGGAACACATCGCAAGGATCTGCAAGTTATGGGAAAGATCCACAAGAGATTAAACTAGTCGTTAGGCTTAAAAATATTCTGGTACTGGTTCAAGAAACTGTGACTTAATCTAGGAGCGACAACTTGTCAAAAAAAGATCAAATCATTTTGAAATCTTGGAATAAGGAAAATAAACATGTCCTTGATGGAAACATAGATCCATAGGGTCTGGTGAGAAAATATGATGAAATGTTGAATCTTCCAACTTGAACTGAACAAGAGCAAAACTAAAATGAAAATATTTTTGGTTGATGTAGGATTTCAAAGAACCAAGGATGCTCCTGCATCATACATCTGAGGTTATTTGAAAATTGAGTCCCTCACTTTTTGGGGGATAAAGGAAAACCAATATGGTCTACCTTAGCCTGGGAAATCCAAGAATCCTCCTCCACTAGTATGCCTTTCCACTTCACAAGATATTCTTTGTACTATCTTCCACGCGTTTTCCTCTCATCTCTGATATCCAAAATCTCTTCTATCTCATATGATTGTTGTTTAGGGAATTGCTTCTCCAATTTTTCTTTACTATCTTCACTGAATTCTCCTTCATGGTACCGATGTAGATCTGCAATGTTGAATATAGGTGATATACCTATGCCATCCGGTAACTCTACTTCATATGTATTTCCTAAATCAAATTTCTTCAAAACCTTGCAAGGTCCAAACTTCCTCATCTTGAGCTTATTGTACATACGAATTGGAAATATTTCCTTCCTCAAATACACCATCACTTCATCTCCAACTTCGAACTCCTTATGTCTCCTCCTTTCATCTGCTCACTCCTTATACTTTTGGTTCATATCTTCCAATTGTTGTTTTACTTGAGTATGCACTTTCTTCATATGTTCTGCAAATTCCCTTGCTTCTGCACTCCTTTTATCTTCCTTATTGATTTCTTGAAATTTTGATATACCTCTAGGATAAACTCTAGTAACAATCTCAAAAGGTGTCTTTTCGGTACTCCTATTCACTGAATTATTGTAAGCAAACTCTGCTTGTGCAAGGACTAAATCCCAACTTCTGGTCTTCTCTCCAACCTATTTACAACCTATGTTCATCCATTAGTCTATGGGTGAAAAGTAGAACTAAACTTTAAATTTGTCTTTAACTTCTTCCAAAGTGTCCTCCAAAAGTAACCAACAAACTTTGTATCTCTGTCTAAAACAATACTCCTAGGTAATCCATGCAATCTGACCACTTCCTTGAAAAACAAGTCTGCTACATGTATTGCATTTGTTGTCTTCTTACAAGGTATGAAATTTCCATTTTAGAAAATCTATCCACCACGACAAATATAGAATCATTACCTCTTTGTGTCTTTTGCAAGACAAGTATGAAATACATGTTGATATCCTCCAAAGGTTTCTCCAGAATTGTCAAAGGCTTATACAATCCAACAGTCTGACTACTCCCTTTTGCAACTTGACAAACTCTGCAACTCTGCACAAATTTCCTAACATCCTTATGAATTTGTGGCCAAAAGTAATTCTCACTTACCAAATCTATTGTCTTATCAATTCCAAAGTGTCCTGACAATCCTCCACTATGTTTTTCTTTCACCAAGCTATCCCTCATTGAACTCTAGGGTATACACAACCAATTCCCTCTAAACAACATATCCTCCTAAATGAAATAATCCAACCACTAACTCCTATCCTCCAAGACTGGTTCTTTACAAGCTCTCCAAGGTTCTAAAAAATTTGGGTCTTCCTCATACAAGTTCTTCAATTCATCAAAGCCTAATACCTCCACTCTCATCTCTTCTAGTTAATTCCTTCTCCTCTCAAAGCATCAACAACTCTATTTGACTTTCCACTCCTATGTTTCAAAACAAAAGTATAACTCTGCAAGAATTCCACCCATCTCATGTGTCTCTGATTCAACTTACCTTGACTATTCAAATACTGCAAAGCCTGATGATCTATATACAACACAAAATCCTTAGGAAAAAATTAATGTCTCCACTTCTTCAAGGCTTGAACTATGGCATACAACTCCTAGTCATACACTGAATACCTTCTCCTAGCATCATTCAACTTCTCACTGAAATAGGCTACTAGTCTTCCTTCTTGACTTAATACTGCTCCAATTGCATTTCCACTTGCATCACAGTCTACTTGAAATACCTTATTAAAGTCTCATAAATCCAACACGGGCTACTCAATCACCTTCTGTTTCAACAACTCAAAACTCCGGTCTGCTCCAATTTTCCACCTAAAATCCTTCTTATCTCCTCTCATTGTTTCTGTCATAGGATTGCAAATAGAATTGAAATTCCTAATGAACTTCTGGTAGAAACTAGCCAATCCATGAAATGATCTTACCTCTCCAATGCTTTCTAGTGTAGGCCATTCAAAAATTTCTCTTACCTTCTCAAGATCCATCTCCAATCCATCTACATATATCGCAAATCCCAGATATACCAATTCTTCCTTCATGAAACTGCACTTCTTAATGTTTATCAACAACTGCTCTTCTCTCAACCTTTGAAAAACTTGTCTTATATGCAACAAATGTTCTTCTCTAGTCTTACTAAAAATCAAGATGTCATCCAAATAGACAATCACAAACTTACCCAAGAATTTCTTCAATGCCTCATTCATCAGCCTCATGAAAGTACCCAGTGCATTTGTTAGTCCAAAAGGCATCACCAACCACTCATACAATCCTTCATTTGTCTTGAATGTTGTCTTCCACTAATCCCCTTCTTTGATTATGATTTGATGATATCCACTTTTCAAATCTATCTTTGTAAAGTACTTAGATCCACTCAAACAATCCATAATGTCATCCATTCAAGGCAAAGGAAATCTATACTTCACTGCGATTTTGTTTATGGCTCTAGAGTTTGTATAGATCCTCCATTATCCATCCTTCTTAGGTGCTAGCACAACAGGTACTGCACAAGGACTTAAGATTTCTCTTATCAAGCGCTTCCTCAACAACTCTTGCACTTGTCTATTCAACTCTTCATTCTTTGTCGGTGTCATCTGGTGTGCTGCTTTATTAGGAAAACTAGCTCCAGGAATCAGATCCATGCAATGACTAATACTCCTCACAAGTGGAAATCCATCAGGTACATTATTTGAAATGATGTCTTCATATTCTACCAAAAACTCCTCTATCTCCTCTGGTTGTTCTTCTACATGTTTCAAGTCTTCAACCTTCTTAGGAACCAAGGAATAGCACATGTTCTCGTGTCTCAGTCCATCTAGAAATCTCCTTCCATCAACTAAACAAATTCTAGCATTCGTACAAATCTCAACTTTAGGAACATCCTCCAATGGAAACAAGGTCTACTTCATCCCATTGGAAACAATGGTATATATGTTCTTCTTTCCATCATGAATAGCCTGTCTATCATACTGCCAAGGCCTTCCCAACAAAACATGGCATACATCCATAGGAATATCACACAAAACTTCATCATGATAATTTCCTATCTTCAATTTCACCAAACATTGTTCACTTACTAGTATCTTATGCTCATCTTGAATCCATGCTATCTGATAGGGCTTCAGGTGTTTCAATCTTTCCAGATTCAATTTGGTCACCATTTCTTTAGAAACCAGGTTCTTAGAGCTTCCACTATCAACAATCACTCTGCATCATTTACCAACTACTTGCATCTGGTCTGGAACAAATTCTTTCTCTGCAACGATTCCTACTCCATCTCACTTTGACACAATACTCTTCTATTCACCAACACTTCTCCCTCTTCTAGTTTCTTAGATGATTTGGCATAATCCTCCTCAGCAAAGGTTGTTCTTCTACCATTTTTTTCCTTCCTGCTTGTCTCTCCCTGATTACATTCAAATGCTCTATGTCCTTCTCCACCACACTTAAAACAAGTTCCTCTGAATACTCTTTTCTCCTGTCCTCTATCATCTTTTCTATAACCCTCATTCTAGTAACCACCATAACCTCCTCTCTGGTAAGAGTTTCCATCATCTCTATGGTACGAATTATCATTCTTACTTACTTCCTTATCTTTATTCTGATATGCAAAAGATCCTCTTCCTCCTCCGGTAAAAGTTCTTCCTCTCTGTCTCTACTCATGTATTTTATTCATCTTCTCTTCTGCTTTTAGGGCACATTGATATGCCTCCTCCACACTCAGTAACTTGATCAAACTAATCTCATCATGTATAGATGCCCTCAAGCCATTCACATATCTGGGTATTTTCTCGGTCTCATCCTCTAAATGTCCGAATCTGATATTCAACTTACAGAACTCCTCAGTATAATCTGTCACACTTGACTCCTTCTGCTTCAAATTATGCAACTTCTGGAACAAACTAATCTGATAGTCTACAGGCATAAACTTTGTCTTTAACGTATTCACCATCTGATCCCATGATTTTATCTTCTCCTTTCCTCTTCTTTGCCTATTTGTTTGCAAATGTTCCCACCAAAGGGATGCATGTTCTTTCAACTTTGTACAAGAAAATTTCACCTTCTTATCTTCGACAATACCTTCAAAATCAAAATGCTTCTCCATCTCCATTATCCAATCAAGCAATTCATCTGAATCCAACTTACCACTATAATTTGGTGGATTGAAATGTGGTCTAGTATTTACTCTGGTTAGGGCTCTTATGAACCTCTCTTCTCCTTGATCCAGGCTAGGTTGATCTTCTCTTTCCCTTTCTTCCTGTGCTTCTACCTCTTCATCACTCACATCATCAACTGGTTGACATCTCCTTTAGGTTGTTTCAACTGCATCTAATCTAGCAACAATTTCTCTAAACACCTCCATTATAGCTGGGTCTTCATTTCTGCGTGCTACATTTCCTCTACCATTTCTTCTTCCCTCCATCTTTACACAAGTCCTCTACAGCTACAGGTCGGATCCTCGGTCCACCACCCCACAACCAATCTTCAACAGGACTCCACAAACTCTGACGATCTCCCATGGAACAAATCTCGCTCTGATACTAATCTGGTGCATTCACAGTAGGAGGGTCCTCAAAGAGAATAGTCTGAACCGTGCAACAAGAGTTACAAAATAGAAGAAACATAGAATATGGAGGCAAATTCATATTCAAACATTCATATTACCAGAAAATTCAGTTACAATCAGCGGGCAACATCCGGGTTCACAGATTGGGCTCACATGCCTGATATAACATGCTCAAAATATAGTATTCCTATATGCTCCTTAATTCAAGCTGAAATATTACATATCAAAACCAATATTCATTCCTAACTCTCTTAACTACTTCCTAATGATCTGTTACAATGATTTATATCATATCCAGAGATCTAGAATCCTCCGCGTTGGCCAAAGATCATTACAATCTCCGATGAAGGAAATGTAACGTGTGCTTGAAATAGGTCGGCCTTAAATTTGAATGTATCCTTGGGAGGTGCATAGGATGAAGTGTGGACCAATAATTAAGGTCGGGGAAACTCCATGGAAAAATTTGGAACACATCACAAGGATCCGCAAGTTACGAGAAAGATCCACAAGAGATCAAACTAGCTATTAGGCTTGAAACTATTCCGGTGATGGTTCAAGAAATTGTCACTTAATCTGGGAGCGATAACTTGCTGGAAAAAAGATCCAACCATTCTAAAATCTTGGAATAAGGAAAATGAACATGTCCACGATGAAAACCTAGATCTGTAGGGTTTAGTGAGCAAATATGATGAAATGTTGAATCTTCCAACTTGAACTGAACAAGAAAAAAACTAAAATGAAAATATTTTTGGTTGATGTAGGATTGCAAAGAACCAAGGATGCTCCTGCATCAGATCTTCCCCTATGGATTTTTATTTTTTGATGGATCATTTATAGGAGTTCGGTATCATGTAAAAAGATCAGGATTTTGACTCCAAAAGAATGCATATAATTCCGGATTGTATCTTGAAGCGTGTCTATAAAAATTTTCTACCAACCTGTCTCTATTATTGTGAAGTTCCAAAAGGTGTTTCTTGAGATATTTTGGAGTGAGATCCCTAAGTTTAAAATGATGACCTGTAGACCTTAGCTTAGGGATCCTGATTTTATGTGAGATCATTTACAAACAGTTCAAGTTTATGGAAGAAGGGAAGATATTTATTGCCACACGGGTGGTGGTAATGTGGGCCTTCCAGGATCAATACCAACTTGTTCCTCTTCTTCATCTAAAATGGTTGTTTTGTTTCTCCATTTTGTATTTGTTTCCTTTGTTTCAAAATTGAAGCTTCTCAAACTGCTAATGAGATTGATTTATTCTCTGAGTTCAAAGTTTGGCTGAATTATAGCACCTGGAAGATCAGGTTGTTCAACAAGAGTGACTGGTCTCCAAATAGTCATGTGGGGTTCATTTGTCAATTTATCTTGCTTAAGAGAATTTATTTTACAAACACTTGTCTTGATTATGTTTCCAAACTAGATTTCTATGTCAAAAACATCATAACTTTCACAATGTCCATTTCGTGAAAATTATGAGATTAAATCTATAATTACCTATGTTGTCTATGGTAAGTATGGATTTTAGATTAATGTCAAGATATTTAGAAATCACTAAGGATAAATCCTTAGGACAAGCAATAATATCAAGGCTAACTCAAGAGGTCCATATTCAAGCCAAAGTGTTTGAAATTTTGAGGATGATAGTGAATGTTTGTTTTTGTATCATTTTGAAACCAAGCAAAGTGTCAAACTAACTCACAATCATTACAATCCTAGGATAGAAATGGCTATATTTTTTGAGTCCCCACTCGGATTTATCTAAACACTAAACAATGCGAATAGTTAGAGATTTGGAGACACTGGCTCCCCTACACGACACACACTTCTCAGGACCACAAAATCTCAAATACTTAAAATCCAGAGATTAAAAGGAACCGTTCTTGCACCAACAAATATTTTAAATATTTTTGGCTTCTAAACAAGGGTTCGTAATAAGGGGTTCCAATTTAGGGGGTGCAATGATAAACTCCATCAAGAGGTCTCACAACCCTTAGAACAAGGGATTTGTGCATCATAAAGATACTGTGGGAGAGCTGTCATGTACTGCTTCCCATTGATCACAATTTTCATTGCAACCATAAATTTATATTGCGGTTTGGAAGAGCTTGGCGTTAGCTCGTTACCGCTTGGGTCATTCCCTTGGGGTGAGTACTTTTTCCCACCAAGGAAGGCCCTCTAAAGGAAAACAATAGCAAGGAAGTACATCCGTAGTTCGATCATCTTCATTCATAGGAATAAAGAGAGAACACACACTATATCTTTTTCTCACACTCACAAGGGGGTTCAATTTTAATCCAAATTGAAAGATGTAGGTGATTTTGCAAAGTGTTAAGGAATGTTTTTGTTTCTCAGGATTGCCAAATGGCGTGAGAGAATTGCATACGCATCCACTAACAATGTTGAAAACCACAAAACATAGCAAACAATTGTAAATTTTAACCCTTCAAAGCAGTGATGAGTTCATTTTAAGCACCAATTGAAAAATGAAGTTTCCTTGTTCAATTTTAAGCCCAAAATAAAATGATGATGTGAAGGTTCAATTGTATCCAACTTTTAGTGTTCATTTTAAACCCAATTGAAATTTAGTGTGTTTCCTAAAGCAGAAAGTAGAAAGCATAAAGTTGGGTTATAATTTCCCCAAAGTGTCAAGCGCTTGTTACAATCATAGAATTTTTAAGATAGAAAAGATTTCTTCATTTTTGCTCCATGTCTTTAAACCTAAAAAACCATGTTAGCCTAACAACTAGAAAACAGTTAGAAACACATCAACGGTTAGATAAATCAAAGAAATTAAATCACATGTCAAAAAAACAAGCATAAAATTTCTTACCCTGGTTGGGCATCGCTGAACATGATAGTGTCACAATTTGAAGTATGGGTGTCGCTCTAGTGAAAACAAGCGTTGTTATGCAACAGAAACAGTGAGCACACTAGCGTTGCAATTTTGTTCGGTGTCGCTTCTCGTAGTGGCATCGTGGTTTGAAATTTGTCAACATCGCTCTAGTGAAGTTTGGGCATTGTCGTTTGAACTTTTCGATACCTCCAGATTAAATAAGCATCACTAGATTTAAATCAGCACCAGTACATTAATTCGACATCGAGATTTCAAATTGTGATGACATCGCTATATGGTGACGCTCTTCAAAGGGTGTTGCTATTTGAGATTTGAGCATCACTGCAACCTGCAAAATAGCAAACAAACAAAATTTGAGCTAAAAAAGTGTTAACGGTTTGCCTTGCTTCCAGCGCCAGAATGTGAGACGAGGATCATCAGTTTGGATCGATTACACTTAATCCATGATGAATTAAAGCATAATTTACCCAAATAAACCTACACCTACCAAACAAGATAATTCAAATTGAAAAGATTAAACTAAGCATTTTACTGAAATTGAAAGTTAAAAACTAAGAAAACAATTAAATTCCTACTCTAACCTATTTGATACTTATCCCATTTTGGAATTGGTGTCGTGTTGATGTGAAACGATGACCCTTTCCCAATCCCATGATTAGTGAGCCTATTTTAGTTGATTCTATGGAAGAGAATCGATGAAACCATTGTGATTGATGTATGAAAACCTAGTTTATGCTAAAAATGAACATGATGCAAACTAAGTTACCACAATTTTATGCTACAAATGATCTAATTATTCTATTACTAAGCTAATCTAAGCTAATTCTAAGCTAAAAGATGAAAACCCTAATTCATATACAAACTAAGATGAATGCATGAAAGCCATTAATGAATGCTCTAAGCTATGATGCAATTAAAATTAACTAAGATAAGCTAAAAGTGAATGAAATATTAGTGTGAGTGCATATGAATTCAACAACATGACTTTGAAATTGAAAGATGGATCCATTTGTCTCCAAATAGTGACCTATTTATAGGAAAGCAAATGAGAAATGGTGGGTTGAGATTGAAAAGATTAATCAATGGTCCAAGATGAAGGAGATGAGAGACATGGATCATGGATTCTCATCAACGGGTGAGAATGCATGATGAGATTTAATCAAGGGTTCACACTTGCCTCAAACAAACACACTTTTGACCTGCTCACATAGGTAAAAGGTGACTTGTTCAAAAGGTTAAAGGTTAAAACTTGATTATGAAGCTAAGTGAAAATGTATCCCTTTTTCAAATGATGAAGGAATAAGAATATTCTTATATTCTTTTGGAATATTCTCATGGGTGAGGAAAAATGAATTTTGCAAATTAAAATAAAGCTTTAATTGTGCAAAAATGGGATAAGGAATATTCTATGGGGATATTCCCTTTGCTTAGAGGAAAGTTAGTTTAATTGCAATTAAGGGATTTGGAGGAATAAGGTAATATTTATTAAATTAAATGATTTAATAAATGGGGAGAAGAGAGAGATGCTATTTAATTTAATAACTTAGGGTTATTTAATTAAATAAGATGAATTAGGGAATTAAATTATTATTTTTTATTTATTTAATTTAATGAGATGAAATGTTAGCATGAAAATGGATGAATTAACCCAATTAAATTAATTAGGTTAATGGATGAAAATGATGCAATTTATTAATTAGTTGGGCTAATTTAATTAATTAAGTGAAAAGAGGATGGGTTTGAAGAGGAAATGATGTTAGTAAATCTATTTCGAGTGTATGATATCGATTAGGATATTTTTCAGTGTCTACACTATCATATGGGTTGCTTTGTGTAGCATGAGAGCATTAATTTGTTGACTAGTACATTACTACAAGTGTGGAAATTTAAGCATGTCACTTATATGAGGGTGACCAGTTACCTAATCTAGATTTAATTAAATGTACCTTGAGGTTAGGCCTACCCAGTGCATCAAGATTGGATATTTGGTGATTTGGTTTATTGGAGATAGAGTTTTGACAAGTTGCATTGCATATAGATCATGTGGTGGCCCTATATGAAAATGAGAGAATTTCCAAGTTTTGTTAGATAGATGACCAAGATGTAGGGGAATATGATTTTTTAGGGATATGATTATATAGTAGTTTCATTTTACTATCCCTGGGTTATGAGGTAATTCAAGTAGGTGCAACACTTTCCCCCAACTATATTGACTCGCATGCAATCACATCATAGTAGGGTTAGGGCAAGAGATCTTCCTCAACCCACTATCATCAATGTACTAAGTGACTCAAGTAGCAAAGGGGAGGATGATCGCCTAGTTTTGGATGCTAGAAATGTAGGAGTGACACAAGGCTACATCACATGATGGAAAATTGTGGTATTGACCCCTATTTTTCCTTAAGATGCTCCTGGAGGAGATCCTGGTGCATAGAGTTTGGGTGAAGAGTATGGTGCTAGTAGATATAGGAGAGCCCCAAAAATGAGGGAGATGTAGGGGAGAGGCCTCAGGTGTAGAAAAGAGTAGTAGGTCTACCCATAGTTGTAGATGCACTGAAGTAGATGGAGAGAGGAGAGTTGAGTAGTGTTGGTGCTACAATACCCTCCTCGATGCCATCTATCACATTAAGAAGAGTTGTTAGGGGAAAACCTGTTATTGGAAATCGACACAAGTAGACTAAAGACCTAGGTGATATTTAATTTATGATTTTATACTTAGATATATATATATATATAATTATTTAGATTAGAATGTATTTTTTGTACTAGTTTTTGATATGGAAATTTTATTTTTGAAATGCTAACATGAAAGTGTTTAAAATTTATTAGTTGATTCATAGTTGAGATGGTACCATATATGCAATTAGAGGGTGTAGTATGAGCTTCTTATAAGCCACATCAGGCTACTATCTAGCAATTAGATATCTTTGAGCCCACTGTGTAGCTCAAAGTGGCACATGAGGATTCTTAGGTAAAAAAGAGTCAAATGGATGCAAATCTCATCACACTTACTATAGATAAGGATAAGAGAGTATCAAAGGTACATGTGCTAATTACAGAGAGATATGAACTTAGATTTGAGGTCACTAGACTTAGGGGTGAGTGAGACTAGGAAATGATGAGAGTAGAAAGTAATAAGATGGAAAGTGACACTCTTTAGAGCTAGGTTCACCAACTTCAAGGTGATGCACAAAAAGCATAACCAGTTTCTACCACTAATATTGATCATCCCAAGGTAAGGGAGTTGGTGTTTCATGTGATAATGATGAGGGAGAAAAAACTCACTCTCAAAGAGGAGATAGTCAAGTAGAGAGGCGAGAGGAGAGATCACAGGTATGTGGGCTACACCATGAAGTGTATCTAGGAAACACTCTTGATCCATTACCTTAATTAGGCATACACCACCTCAACCAAATGAGCCACCAAAACTTGAGGAGTATAGGACACACACTCCATAATGAAAATTTTTGTACTATGATATTGTTTTGATGTAGATATACAAAATTTTATTATAGTGGTGATAGAATTTGTTTATATTAGATATTGTATATATTTATATATGTGAAAGACTATTATAGTTTTCATACACATGTTTTGATGTTTCATGGATGTTTTATGTATACGATTTGTTATGCAAATGTTGAGATAAATAAAATTATTATTTAATTAAATAAACTTGAATAAATATTCTTAATTAAATACAATAATTAATTATTGCACTAATGAAATTGATTAATTATTTCTATGAAACACATTATTTAAAAATAAATAATCATGAAATAAAATAATTATAATTGATAATATTATAATTAAATTAAATAAATGAACTAACCAATTCTACACAATAATCCATTTAAGCAAACAAACAAGTTATGAACACATTTAAATTTATAATTAACACTACAAGAAAATTTTAAGTAACTTTCAAATTGAACAATCAACACTAGTACATTTCAACAAAAAAACATTTAGAGATTTTGTTACAAATAAAAATAAAAATATTAAAGGCACCATGCTTAAAAAATGTGGATTATATATAAGCATCAAATATACAATTCCCACATGAATCATAACATAAATGATTTTGTGTTGATGATTGAATGACATAAGATAAACCACATAATTATGTGGAGGATTAATCATTATACAAATATCACATAAAGAAGATATGAGTGAAAATGATGAAGGTACATTATGTTTATGGATTATTTAAGGGGCTTATAATCTATTATAAATAAGCCATAATATCCAAAACCATAAATGAAGATGATTATGTAAGGACCCAACCAGTTAGGTCTAAATTTCCCTTTAGTACTTGGGGGTGCATTTACATTATGTTGATTCTCATAAAGAGCCAAATCGCCTACCTTAAAAGAATGAGAAAAAACATTTTGATTGTATTGACGAGATATTGATTTCTAATAATCTTGAAGGTTTTTGAGACAATTTAGAAGATGTTCATAAAATTCAAGCTAATGAGGAATTTGCTCATAGTAAGTAATCAATAAGTCCTTTAGGGGAATTCAAAAACAAAGAAATGTTGACTCTAAATGTATGATAACATTTGCACCATACATAAGATTGTATGAGGTAGTACCAGTAGACATTTAAACACTCATGCATGAGGCCCATAATTCATATTTCAATTGTGTGCCAATCTTTACCTTGTTTATTGATATTTTTTTGAAGAATTTGTTTGATTGTTTTGTTAGAAACCTCAACTTGACTATTAGATTGATTATTTAATAAGGAGTGAAAAAATGACATTGAATGCAAAATTTCTTTAGCTTCACTTATATGTTCTTAAATGATGTACCCTTGTAAAAAATGAAAGTGAAAGGCAACCAAAATGAGAAATTTTGTTATCTAGAATAAATCTACAAATTATTTTAACAATAGTAGAACATAGCAGAATAGCTTCAACCACTTCATGAAATGATTGGTAGCTATAATAATGAATGTATGTACCTTAGAGGAAGATGCATAAATTTTTCAATGATATGCAAACCCAATATAGAAAATGGCCAAAGAAAAGTTTGGGCTCAAATTTCATGTGTTGGAGCTTGAATTAAGTTGTTATGTTGTTGACATTGAGGGAATTTCTTGACAAAGGAAAAGGAATATTTTTTCATTATTTTCCTAGTATCCCATGCATAAAAAAACTTGAACTAAGGATCTACCATAAAAATTCCCACCTTTATAGCTTGAATGGGATTCTTGGATGGAACTGGATATTTCTAACTTAGTTAAGCATCATAGTAGAAGACCATTGTAATATCATTGATTAGGAATGTTAGAAAGTATGATGTAGTGCACAATGCAATATTTTGAATGTGAATGCAATCTCTTCTAGAAGTATTTTTAGGAAATTTTCCATTAGTTAAATAGTTATAAATATGTGAATGACATTCTATAGAGTCTATAATAGCACAAAGGAAACTACTTTGAGTAAAGATATTGATGATAGTGGGTGAAGAGAGTAATTAAATCAAAAAGTGATAATCATTTTTTGCATCATCAAAGGGCCCAAGATAAGTTATACATGACATTGCATCTACATGAAAATTTTCTTTATACAAGATAGTGTCAATAGTGAGTTTAGAGATTTTGTTTAGCAACGATAAGGATAAATCATGATATTGAGAGAGTTTTTCCTTTTTCACCTGATAAGAAAATATACTTTGATTTGTTATTAATTGAGATTCATCATATATGTGAATGTGTTTTATATTTAATGACGAGATGGCACATAAGCCAACAATTAGGGTTTCATAATCAGCTATGTTATTTTTACATGAAAAGTGTAAAAAAAGAGAGAAGAAGTGGATATGTGGAGAGTGGAATGAAAATCACTTCCACTCCAAGTCCAATTCGGTATCACGATCCATTGAAATACATTTACCATATAGTATCATTTTGTGTAGAAAGAATGTGTTCATCAAGAACAAAATATAGATTAGGAAATGAATATGGTGAAGGGGCATCGACTACGTGGTTGACCAACCACAACTTATCATTTTATTTATTTTTGAGAAAAAAAATTAAGGTCAAATTCGATTAGTAACATAACCCACTTAGCTAATCTTCTTGAAATATCAATTTTAGAGAATAAATATTTAAGAGGGTCAAAATTGATGATGAGATAAGTTTTTTCATGAAGGAAATAATGTATAAACTTTTATGTTGTAAATATGAGAGAAATAAATTGTTTCTTCAATATATAATGCATTCTTTCAAAATCAAGTAGAATTTGACTATATAATACATGACCCTTTCCTTAATGTCATTGTCATGTTGAGACAATAAGGCTACTAAGTCATGATAAAGTGCATAAATAAAGGAGGAAAAGTTGTCATTGTACATAAGGCATTATAATAAAAGGATTAGCCAAATTAATTTTAATGGAATAAAAATATTTTTTGATAATTCTCATCCAATTGAAATCATACATATTTCTTCATAAGGTATGTAAAGGGGAGGGTAAGATAAGCCAATTGAGAAATGAATCTTCTTATGAGCTAGATCTTCCCTTGAAGACGGTGAAGTTGAGAAATATTTTTTAAGTGGAGGCATCATTATAATGTAATCTATCTTATTATTATCAACTTTAATTAATGGTGAGAGACAATAAATCCCAAAATTTCATCACTGTTAACACCAAAAATGCACTTCAATGGATTTAATATCATTTTGTAGAGTCATAGTTACTCAAAGAGACAAAGATTATTTGTGTGATCTTGATAAGTTATAGACTTGGCCAAGATATCATCAACATAATATTCAAGAATTTGATGAATGAATTCATGAAAAATAACTCATTGCATATCAGTAAGTTGTGCCAAAATTATTTAATCCAAATGACATGAATACACAACATAAGGTACCCCAAGGGGTAGTAAAAGTTATCTTAAATTGATCTTCTAGATTAGTAAGTATTTGATTGTATCCTAATAAGTCATCCATAAAAGAGAGTAATGTATGGCATATAGTTGATTCTATGATTTTATCTATATTAGGAAGTGGAAATTCATCTTTAATAGAATTTTTTTTAAATCATAAAATTGATGTATACAGAAATACAATTGTCAGGTTTTGTGATAGAAACTATATTTGATATCCAAGGTGAATAGAAAATAGGATGAATAAACCCGTCTTTTTGGATATTTTCTATCTCAATCTTTACTATCAAGGAAACCCTAAGATGCATTATAGCACTATATTATAGACCATAATAGAAGGGTATAAAATAGGAATATCCCCATATGACCAAGTGAAGATATCAATAAAATAATGCAGTAGATCTAAATATGATTCACATTCCTTAGATGAAAGACATTTCTAATATAAATTATGTCATCTAGCAAAAAGGATACATAGGGACATCGATAGTATCTCTCGTAACAAGTGCACTATGGCCTGAAGGATAATGGATTTTAAAGCCTTTATTCAGTATTAGAAAATGAATCTAATTCATTTGAATTCATGATGGAATCCCAAAAATCTTCTTGACGATTCAAGTAATAATGGAATATACGATCACGATGATAAGAAGGTAAAATAGAATATGACCCTAAAAAAAATGGTAGAGCTTCCTTGGTGGAAAATTCCTTTAGAGGGAGTATAAAAAATCTATACTTTCCATAGAGTTTAGGATGAATATTAGTAAGTGAATAATAATATAGAGAGATAATGTTTACATTTAGTGAAGGTTTTAGTTTAGATCGAGATGGTTCATATCCAAGACCTACATTAGAGCTATGTGGATTTGGATCTAAAGGGATCTTAGGGCCCTACTCCTTATGACCATAATAATTACCTATATAAATATTATTAGAAATAATATTGAATCCTAAGCCATAATATGATTTCAAATCCTCTAAAAGGAGGATCACCATTAGTAAAATATTCAACATGAGAAGTGTAATCACATGAACCATTTTATCATCTCCAAAAGTAGATGAAACTATATCTTGTGTAGGATATGTTAATGATAGTTGTGGATTATCAAAGTGAGGTTGGTTGACTTTATATTCTCCAAAAATGGATGGTCTAAATTTTAATGAATTTCAATCATCACTAGGAAATGCATTAAAATTTGGTGAAGAAAGTGAGTTAACACCAACATTAGGAACATGAGCCATGTTGATGAGTTTTTTTGCACATCACAACACAAAAAAAAATATTGAGTATTTTGTCTCTCTTAAAAGTAAATATTAATTTTGAGAGTTTGGAAGATTACACTAAGGCTTCAATAGTTAGGTCTTGACTTTGCAAAACTGACTCATTGGTTTTATTTTTTGTTGTTTTAACAAGAGGCCTTACAATTACCTAGTTGTAACTTATGCAACAAGAGTTTGAAATATTTGAAATTGATATAAAACCCTAGCTAAATTTTCATATCTAAGATTTGAAAAAAATATTTAACATCTAATATGATAATCAATGTGATGCCTTTCTTCCTAAGCTAACACAATCTTCAAATAAAATGCAAAAGATGGGTGAGAAGAGATTGGGTGAAGAAAACCTAAGGAAAATGATGACAATGATTCAAAGTCATAGATAGACCGATTCCTCATAAAATCAATTTTTGCTTACTTACAGACTAGCTTACAGTGCTACAATATCAATACAATCTTCAAAGGAAACGGAAGAGTTTTCAGATCGTGGACATTTATGCAAACACCCCATTATGTTGTAATTCAAATAAATCTTCATAATTGAACTAGTATCAAAATAAGGCTCAAACTAACCATACAAAGTAACTTACAATCAATAAATTACAAATGGTATGAACCAAAGATGTATCAAATATATTCACACTATACCATTATCATAATTGAACTTTATCTAACATTAAAGAAAGGAACCATACGAATATAAGAAATTATAAGTAGAACACCAAAAATCCAATGTTGAGCTTGTATTGATTTCAAATGTTGGATTAGAACAGTTCCAGTTTAACAACCTTTTACAATGAGAAAATACTTCCTTTTTCTAGGCAAGGGCAAAAAAACCCAAGGAAATATTAATGGTGAAGATTATCTCAACACCAAGGACCAAGATTATATTTGTATTTAATATTTTGAGTACATTAAATGTTTTCTACATATTCTTCATCCATCTCTAACTAAAATCAATTACAAATGTACCTAGGGATAGGTAAAAGTATATTATATTATATCTTTGCATTAAATTACATTTACAACATCCCAAGAAATATGGGGCACAAAATTCCAAAAATGTATGTATCCTAACATATCACAAAAATTTATCATCAATTATATTTCTACCCTCAACCTTTTCCTTCATGGAAAACTTTACAAAAGCTTTCAATGTTGAAGTAAATTCATCATTAGGTGGACTCATTGCAACATGAATTTAATAACATTGATCATCATATTGATCAATCGATGGATGGTGTAAAGCCATCCATGGGGGCTTTTGATTAATATAATTTTGAGACTTCACCAAGATTTGAGTGACCTCATTCATAAAATCTACTGATAATTCATCTGTAGGCTCCCTATGGATCAATAGCTTCAACTATTACTTCAAAATATGATCATTTATTCATGTACAAGCATCCACTTTGGTCTTTGTAAGTTCTTTCAAAAATTTCCCATAGGAGACCAAAACTTCACTAATTTGGGCATTAATCTTCTTCACTTCTTTCTTGACATGCATTACTATTTCCTTACGAAACTTAGGTATGCATCCAACAATGAGGCTATTTTATAAATTCCTTGCTTAAGATTCCTTTTGTTATTAATACTTCGTTAGGAAGTTTCTTTACATCCTTGATCTTTGGAAATACCAAACCATAATACTTTTCACTACTGCTGCAATCTTCAACTAACTTATTTATTTCCTCTTTAAGGAAAATAAAGTTATTGTACATCTAAGCAGTAGTGTCAATTGCTTTATTTCCACTGTCAAAAATATGCTTTATCCAATTTTGAGTAGATTGAGCCCATGACCTGATTTTCTCTATTTTATCAACTTCATCCTTAGATAGAAAAAATAGAGTTACTATCATATTTGGTGTACTCAGTGAGTCATTAGATTCTAGGTAAAAGTGGTGAGTTAATCCACTTGATACTTTAAATCAACTTTAGTCACTTCATCCTTATTCATCCTCTTCAAAATGTTAGAGAGACCCCTACAATTCCTCTATCTCTTGGGCTGAATTTGTGGGGCCCAAATTAATAGTTGAGATACTAAAATCTCCAAGAAAATAGTCTTATTATATTTAGCTATAGATGAGGTAGCCACATGTAGGATCCTAGATCCAAAGGCATCCTTGGTCATGTGTGACCTTATTTTTTCCCTTTTCTTCTTCTTTGGCTTCTCTATTCTACTCAAAATTGCTTCTAATATTAGCCTATAGACCTCAATAATTGTCCTTTTTTTCTTTAGTTTCTCATCTATCCATGCAAGGGCTGCAAATTTATATAAAAAATCCATAGTTTTCACTTCTTCTTGACTTTCTGATTTTTCAAGCTCTGGTATAGGAACATCCTCTACAAATTTCTCTTTTTTTTGAGGGCTTATCTTGTACAGATAGGATTGATGCATGTTCCTCTAAAGCCAGACCTACCATCCCATCCCTCTCTTTCTCCTTCAAGTCTTCTAATATATTTTCTAAACTCTCCATAGAGGGAGGCTCTAATGTCTCTCTTGAGGAAGATGGGGAAGTAGCCTACAACAATTGGTTCAATAGAGAGATGTTGACTTGAGAGATAAATATGGAAACCACATCCTTGGGCATATTGGAAAGGTGAGATATGAATGATTTTGGAAGGTCAAGTGAGGTGGGAGGAAGAGAAGTAGAAGGAATGGTGGAATAAATGGTGAATTTTGTTCACTTGGTTTCTAAGTGCTTTTGAGAAAATTTGATTAAAAGAGAGTTTCGTGTGATTGAGTGGTGTTCTATGTTTTTCTCTACATTTCTTCATGGTTGAAGATATGGCATGAATTTTGTATGTGATGATTAGAGGTGTTATATCCAAACTTTCAAGTTCTAGATCATACTACAGTGGAAGATGTGTTTGATAGTATGTTTGTCCGGTAAAACAGGGTGTCTGGAAGAAATGAGATTTCTCTGCATTTCTTCGCAGTAAAGTTTTTGATGTTGTAGATTTGAGAATGTACTTATAATGTATGTATCTACCTTCCCTTGAAGTTTTAGGTTTTTAGTTTTTTTGCAAGGTTTTTGGTGTGTTGGATGCCTATGACAATATGTCTGGTTGCACATAATAAAGGTGTTATTGAGTTTCAAGTGGTTGTAGCAGTTGAGAAAAATATTCTATTGATGCTATCTAATATTATGATATGTTGTATAGATATTATGGAGTGTTGTTGTGGGGTCCACAAAGTTATTTTCAGACCTATCTAAGCATGAAATTAATTGTTAAGGGTGTTAATATAGGTTTGTCCAACCTAGTGTGTTAGCGCTAATTATAGAGGAAAATTGTGGTTTGAGGAAGTGTTACAAAGCATGTCCATTTAGATTTGGGTCCCAATTACGTAGTGGTGTGGTTTGGCTTCACTTCTTTATATTGTGGAAGTGTTTGGTGCCAACCTATTTTAATTTTCATGGTAGAGGTCTATACGTTTCCTTAAGGCCGATCTAATTGAGATTGTTCTAGGTCACGAAGGGTATAAATACAAGGAGAATTGTTGTGTGGATTGTTTGAAGTGTGTATGTGTGTGATGTGAAATATATGAAAGTGATCAAGTATAATGATCTAAGTGTGAGCCCTAATGCCTATGACTTCCTAATGTAGTGAGCAAAAGGTGTCTATATTTTAGTTAGTTTAATGAGTTTTTTGTGCTTCAGTGGAACTATACCTTTGGCATAAGAGAGATGCATTGTTATCAATTCAAATTGGCAGTGAGCCACCCCTTCTTCTATTATTCTTTCTTTTGGGTAGTGATCCCTTGGTAGTGATCCCTTAGTAGTGAGCCTTATTGTATTCAGTATTGCAATTCATATATTAGTGAGTTAGTCCTCATCGTGGTTTTCCCCTTCTTGAGTTTTCTACGTAAATAGGGTGTTCTTATGTGTTTGCATTACTAATTTACATGTTTACTTTCTGTTAATGCATGTTAAGGGTTTAATGGTGGATAAGGGTTTACAAGCTAATGCAGATCTGAATGTTAATGAGGGATGGTGATGTTTTAAAAGTATACAACTTATTCACCCCCTCTCAGTTGTCATGCATCTAACAATTGGTATCAGAGTTGTGGTTCCCAAGAAGAAGCTTAACCACTTGAGGTAGATCCAAATGGTGCACATGAAAGGTATCAAATCTCCTTCATTCGATGGAACAAATTTTATGGAAAGCTAGGATGGAGTCTTTCTTAGTCTCCCTTAGATTTGATGTTTGGCAGTCTATTGAAAGAGGTAGTATTATGCCTACAAATGGATTTTCAAATGATGATGAGATCAAGGCATATGAGAACAATGGAAAAGTAAGGAATGCAATCATGAGTGGTCTTACTAATTCAAAACTTGTGAAGGGCATGAGCTACAAATCTACTAAAGATATCTGGAATACATTGGAAAGTGTCTATGAAGGAGATCACAAGGTCAAACAAGTGAAGATGCGAAACTAAAAATCCAAATTTGAAACTCTAAGGATGTCTAAAGATGAAGATATTACTTACTAAATGCTCAAAGTTGATGAATTTCTCAATGCCATCAATGGTCTTGGTGGAAATCTAGATAAGTTGTGAAAAAAGGTATTAAGAATTCTGCCTAAAGCTTATAGTCATAAAGTTTCTGCTATTGAGGAAGCTCAAAATTTGAATAATTATTCTAGAGATTAGATGTTTGGTGCTTTAAATTCTTTTAAAATGAGAGAGTTTAGTTAAGATACTACAAACAAAGAAAGTGATTTTAAAGTATGCAAAGTGGAAAAGGATGATGGATCAGATCCAAATGATCTTGATGAGGTGGAAGCAAACCTTGTGAGGAGATTGAAAAAGGGTATTGAAAAATACAAAGGTAAGCTACCTTTCAATTGTTTCAATTGTGGAAAGATAGGTCATTATGCATCTAAATGTCCAATCAAAGTTACTAATGACAAACAAAAGGATCATAAGGTTAAATTTGTCCAAAAAAAATATTATGTTGAAAAGGACAATGGTGTTTCTGATGATGAAGAATCAGATTATCCAGATGAAGGAAGTGATGAATGCTTGTTCATGGCTTTAAATATTGGAACTAATTCTATTAATCTTGAAATATGTGTGAAGGAAAGTGCTCCAGAAACATGTCATAACATTCAAGGAACTATGCTAACTACTTTTCATGCTAGAGAGGAGAAGAATTACTAGATCATTGATAGTGGATGCTCAAATCATATTATAGGTGATAAGAGTAAGTTTTTTAAGCTTGAAAATTATGATGGTGGTATTGTTAAGTTTGATGATGATACATCTACTAAGATATGTGGAAAAGGTTCAATGAGTTTTGATGGAAAGCATAATACAAATGATGTTATTTATGTCAAGAGTCTCTGAAATAATCTTCTAAGTGTAGGACAATGTGTAGAAAAGTATATAATCTTGTATTTTAGAATTATTGTTGTGAAATCAGAAAATGAAGCTCTAAAATTCTAGTTGTTGCTGGAACAAGGACAGGAGGTAATGTCTATCAACTCAAAGGTAATGGTGCAAAGTGCTTTATGTCTCAAACTAATGAAAGTTGGCTATGGAATAAAAGAATGGGTCACATCAATTTTGATAGCCTAGTCAAAATAAGTTATATTAATGTTGTGAGAGATTTGCAAAAGATTACAAAGCCTATCAATGCAATCTGCAAAGAATGCCAAATTGGAAAGCAAAAAAAAGGTAAGATTCAAGATAAAAGAGTACTCTAACATAGGTCCCTTGGAGTTAGTGCATATAGATCTATGTGGATCTACCAAAATTAGAAGTTCATGTGGTGACAAGTAATTGATGATTATTCTTGAATGGATTGGGTTACATTTCTCAAAGAAAAATCAAAATCTCTAGACAAGTTTAAAGCATTTAAGGCTATGGTTGAGAATTAAATGAATATGAAAATAAAATGTTTGAGATCTGATAGAGGTGGTGAGTTTACTTCCAATGAGTTTAACTATTTTTGTGAAGATCATGGAATAAAGAGGCATTTTTCATCCCCTATAACTCCTTAACGGAATGGAGTTATGGAAAGGAAAAACATAATAGTTCAGGAAACAACTAGGACAATGATGAAGGAAGCTAATATCTCACATGTCTATTGGAGAGAAGCAATTCATACTACAGTCTAAATTATTAATAGAGGTCAAGCAAGAGAAAACAGTTCAAAGACTCCCTATGAGTTATGGTATGGTAAACCCCCTAATGTGAAATATTTTAGAGTTTTTTGAAGCAAGTTTTATATCAAAAGAGAAAGAAAATTAGGAAATTTTGATGCAAGATCTGATGAACGTATCTTCCTTAGATACTCTACAAGAAGTAAGGCCTACCTATACTACAACACAAGATTGAAGAAGATTGTTGAGAGTGAAAGTACCAAAGTGGATGAAGAGCCACATCAAATTTCAATACTTTTAGAAGGATATGAATCTAATGAACCCCCTTGCAGTGAAGAAGAAAATGTTGAACAAAAAGGAAAAGAGTCGACGATTGAAGAGGAAGAAGCTCCAGAAAATAATCATAAGACTCCCAAGTATGTAAAAAAGAATCATTCAAAAGATCAAATTATTGAAGATAAGAGAAAAGGCATGCTAACAAGGAGAAAAGTTTCTATGATATAGGAACAAGTAAATTTTTGCTTACTTTTAGAGGTGGAACCAAAAATAGTGACTAAGGCATGCAAAGATGAAAATTGGGTCAAAGCAATGAAGGAAGAGTTAGAACAGATAGAGCATAATCTGACTTGGGAATTGGTCCCAAGACCAGTAAACAAGAATGTGATTGGTACTAAATGGGTATTCTAGAAAAAATTAAATGAAGGCAGAAAATTTGTTAGGAACAAGGCTAGACTTGTGTGTAAGGGTTACTCATAGGTTGGAGGTATAGACTGTGAGTAAAATTTTGCTCTAGTTGAAAGAATGGAAGCTATCAGGATGTTTTTAGCTTTTGCAACACATAAAGATTTCAAAGTATATCATATGGATGTGAAGTTTACATTCTTGAATGGTGAGTTGGAAGAAGAGGTATACATTGAACAACCAAAAGGTTTTCAGTTGTCAAAATATGCAAATATGGTCCGCAGGTTGAACAAACCATTGGATGGAGTGAAGAAAGCTCCTAGAGCTTGGTATGTAAGGTTAAATAAGTACTTGTTGCAACAAGGATTCAAGAAAGGTACTACAAATAGCAATCTATATTTCAAATTTGAAGGAGAAAAATCTTGATTGTGGTGGTATATGTTGATGACATAATCTTTGGAGGAATTGAAGATATGTGCAAAAGGTTTGCAAAGGAAATGCAGAAAGAATTGGAGATATCAATGTGTGGGGAGATGAATTTCTTCCTTGGTTTACAGATCATTCAATCAAAGAAAGGTATATTCATATCACGGTCTAAGTATGTTAAGGAATTGTTGAAGAAGTTTGGAATGGATGACTCCAATCAGTATGTACTCCTATGGTTACTGGTTGTAAGCTGAGAAAGGATGATGAATCTCCTAATATAGATCAAAGCAAGTATAGATCAATGATTGGTGGACTATTGTACCTTACTCCTACTAGACCAGATATCATGCATTTGGTTTTTCTTGTGGCTAGATTTCAAGAAGATCCCATAGAATATCATGTTGTAGTAGTAAAAATTATATTCAAATATTTGAAGGGAACTCTGGATTATGGCTTGTGGTATCCTAAGGATATCAATTTCTCTTTGAGTGCATATACATATGCAAATTGGGTTGGATGTGCAGATGATAGGGAAAGTACAAGTGGTGGTGCTTTCTTTCTTGGAAGTAGGTTGGTTTCATGGCTAAGTAAGAAGCAAGATTTAGTGTCATTATCTACTGTAGAAGTAGAATATATTGCAACAAAATCATGTGTGTTGTGGATGAAGAAAACATTGAAGGATATCATAGTTTCATATGATGAACCTATTCCTATCTTATGTGAAAATACAAGTGTAATCAATATTTCAAAAAATATAGTAATGCATTCAAGAACAAAACATATCTTAGGTATCACTTCTTGAAAGAGAAAGTTGCAGAGAATGAAGTGAAGTTGGAGTATGTGCCTTCTAAGGATCAGGTTGTTGATCTTTTCACAAAAGGATCTTCCAAAAGATACTTTTGAGTATCTCTAGGAAGTTAGGGGTTATTACCCCTCCTTTCAACTAGATGCATAAGTGTGTGCATATGTCCAAGAAGAATTTCAAGATACATTCTTATTCTTGGATTGATGTTGAAGGTTTCCTCTTAGGGAGAGTAGTTAGTAATGGTTGTTGGAGCATGTTGTATGTCCCTAAGGGGGAGTGTGTAGAAGAGTGAGTGTAGTTACTTGTTGGTGTTACAATTAGTGTATGCAGGTGTTGCCCTTTGAATGTTTTCAAGGGGTAGAGAAAGAGAGTTGGATGAGTTTATGGCCCTTTCCCATTAATGTCAAAGGGGAAGAGAGATGGTTGAAAAACCATAGTGAAGAGTAAGTAGGAGAAATAATCCAATAAATAGGGAGAGTATGGAAAATATTGTTTGAGGAGAAAAGGAGGAGAGTGATCTAGAATGTAGGTGTTGTTGGTGTTGCAGGAGAAGTCTATGAAGAAAGAGGATGAAGAGTAAATATTTTTCCCAGTTAGGGGGAGTATTTCTTATTGTAGTATTGTTGTTGGTTACTTTGGTTGTTGACGGTTTTTTCAAAAACTAGGTGTTGCCATCAATGACAAAGGGGGAGATTGTTGGAATTTTAGAGATTTTGGAAGCTTGAGTTGTTTGTGAGTTGCTTGGGTGTTGTCATTGATGTCAACCCCTTTGTATAGAGAGAGTTTTGAAATGCTACCGGTATTGATAATGTGTCTGGAGTTGTTGGTATTGGTGTCAACACATGTTAATGTTGTCATTGATGTCCTACTTCAATATAGTTATAGAGGTTTTTGCCCTAACTTGTGAGAGATTGTTTTATTTGGAAGGTGTTGCATGTTGTAGATGTTGTACATGTGTTGCAGAGGTGTTAGTAATGTCACTGGTGAAGTTTTTTCACTTGGTTTTCAAGTGTTTTTGAGAAAATTTGATTATAAGAGAGTTCAATGTGATAGAGTGGTGTTCTATTTTTTTCTCTACATTTCTTCATGGTTGAAGATATTCCCATGCAGTTTTCACGTGATGATTAGAGGTGTTATATCTAGAGTTACATGTTCTGGATCGTACTATAGTGGAAGATGTGTTTGACAGTATGTCTATCTGGTAAAACATGGTATGTGGGAGAAATGAGATTGCTCTACATTTATCCACAGTAAAGTTTGTGATGTCGTAGATCTAGGAACGTACTTACAATGTCTATATCTACTTTCCCTTGAATTTTTTGGTTCTAAGTTGTTCCGCAAGGTTGTCTGGTGTGTTGTATTTTTGTGCCAGTATGTTTGGTTGCACAAAATGAAGGTGTTCTTGAATTTTAGGTGGTTGTAGTAGATGAGAATAATATTTTGATGATTTTGGAATATTTTGAGATGTTGTATGGATATTATGGAGTGTTCTTGTGGGGTTCGTGAAGTGTTTTTCAGACCTGTATAAGCATGAACTTAATTGTTAAGGGCGTTAATATAGGTTTGCCCAATCTGGTGTGTTAGAATAATTGTAGAAATTGTGGTTTGAGGAAGTGTTGCGAAGTGTTTCAGAGTAGATTTGGATCCCAATTAAGTGGTGGCATGGTTTAGATTCACTTCTTTATATTGTGGAAGTGTTTGGTGCCGACCTATTTGATGATGTACGGTAGAGGTGTATACGTTTTCTTAAGGCCAACCTAATTGAGATTGTTTTAGGTCGTGAAAGGTATAAATTCAAGGAGAATTGTTGAGTGGATTGTTTGAAGTGTGTGTGTTTGATGTGAAAGATGTGAAAGTTATCAAGTATAAAGATCTGAGTTCAAGTCCTAATGCCTATGACTTCCTAATGTAGTGAGTAGAAGGTGTCTACATTTTAGTCAGTTTGATGAGTTATTTGTGCTTCAATGGAAATGTACCTTTGAAATAATATAGAGATGCATTGTTAGCAATTCAAATTGGTAGTGAGCCACCCCTTCTATTCTTCTTTCTTCTAGATAGTGAGTCCTTTGGAAGTGAGCCACCGACAGTGAGCCTTTCTTTATTTTTATGGGTAGTGAGCCATTGGCAGTGAGCCTTATTGTACATTCAGTGTTGCAATTAATATATTAGTGAGATAATCCTCACCATGGTTTTTACCTTCTTGGGTTTTCCATGTAAATCTAGTGTTCTTATGTGTTTGATGTGTTTGCATTACTACTTTACATGTTTACTTTTTGTTAATGCATGTTAAGGGTTTAATGGTGGATAAGGGTTTAAGAGCTAATGCAGGTCTGAATGTTAATGAGGGTTTGTGATGTTTTAAAAGTATGCAATTGATTCACCCCCCTCTCATTTTTCTTGTGCATCTAACATAGTGAATTGGGGAGGAGGAATGGATATAGTGGAAGGGAGAGAAGTTAGAGAAGGGGATGAGTTGATGGAAATGGGAGTGGTGGAAGAATTAGGAATAGAAGTGGTGATATCTACTTAGATATCAAGAGGAGGAGAAGCATAAATGGAAGGAGGAATAGTGTATGTGGGAGAAGATGTTGAAATGGGAGGAGAAGGTGGAGGAGCAAAGGAAAAAGGCGTGGGTGAAAGAGAATAATCATTTTTCTCCTCATAAATTGACTCTATTGTGGTTGTTCTAGTCCTTCTATCCCATTTTGATTAAGGATTACTTCCCTCTGAAGTATTAGCTTTCCTCTCATACATTCTTTGCTTGGTAGTGGGTTTCCTCTCTTCTTTCATCCTCTTGGCCTTACCCTTGGTCTTAGAAGGAGTCTATGATTCCTTCTCTATGGGTTTCTGTATTGTCATAAAATTGCACCTCGTAGAAATTTCACCTACACTTTTACATCCACTTTAGTGTCCACTCCCTTAGTATTTGTGTAAGCTCATTTCAGACCATGCATCAACCTTTTCCCCCTCAACATGATCAAGACCCCTTTTCAGTAGCTACCTTTGCACATTATATTTGCATCAAACCTTGTGTTTTCCTCATTCCCACTGTTTTAGAGCGTGATTTGTCTAGACACTAGTGTGTCGTATAGACATTCACACACCATGCTAGCATCCTATTATATTTCAACATTAAAATGATTGTTTTCAAGCCTTTTTCTGCTTGTCACCTACCTTTTTCAGTGGAAACATCTTAGGACACCTTGTAACGGCTTGGGAAACTTCTTTTCCCTTCTCTTCTCTCTTTTAAATATATCTCTTTCATTATATTTCTCTCTCTTGGTCTTTCTCTCTTTTCTCCCTCTCTTGGGAAGTCTTATTCTCCTCTCAAGATCGCAAAAATCTCTTGCTTGCTACAATGGTCTCAATCTCTCACAACATTCTCTACAACTCTCTTGGCTCTCACAACTATCTCTTTCTTTCTCACTCTTTCGATTCCTCAAGCTTTATAGAAGATATCTATCTCTTTTCTTATATCTTTGGGCATCTTGGGATTTCTCACATCCCTTATCTACGCATTTTACTATCTAGTATATTTATCTTTCTATCTATTTGTCTATTTGGTTGTTCATGGAGGTGGAAACACCGAAATGGGGGTATGACTAAGGAAAGCCCTAAACAGTCCCAACAATTTTCCTTGGTCTTATGTGTGTAGGTGTTGAATATATTCATTTGCTAGAGGCTTCATTGCTTGGTTTGTTGTGAGTGTCTTCTTTCTCTTTTCCTTAATTTTATCATCCACATTTCATTTTAATATACATCTTACTTAGCTTAGTTTACTTTATTTTATTCTCTATTATACAATATTATTTTATTGTGTTTTAAGAGTTCTTTGCAGTCAGAACAGTAGTAGCCATCTTGCTATTTTCTAAGACATTCTCAATTTTTGGTTTGTATGAGATGCCAACGCACCATTGAGACACTAGTCACCACATTGTCATCATTGATTCGTGTTACCATCCTTAGCCGAGAGCTTTTCACTCTATCTAGAAGACATTTTTGACCTACTATTTTTGTTTAAGGAACTCTTATCATATCCTATCACTTGAGCTTTGTTTCTTGAGGTAGTTGAGGACCATTTTCTCCCTATAGACTCTTCTTTGTCTTAGAGACTTGGGAGTAGAAAATTTCCTCCTCTACAGTTCCTCATTGGAGCCTACATCTTCTTCAACCTACTCTTACTAGAGGAGTCTTCTTCTTATTCAATATTTTCATAAGTCAACTCTACTCCCTGAGCCAAGAGAGTAGAGGGTTGGTCTTATGTCCATCTTCTAGTTCTCCTTAGAACTGGTCTATTTATGGTATCTAAGTCAATGACCTCCTCTTCAATCCAGTTTGGGAGGAAAATTGGCTTCCTCACCACTTCATTATATTCATATTCTTGCAATACTTTTCCATCTTCTTGCACTTGATCAGGAATGAAAAAGAGGTGGAGTGTTGTAATGTAATCCATAGTTAATCTAGAGTAAGTTCTTTTTCTAACCTCCAGGTCATCCTGACAATTAGCCATAAATTCTTCTATATCTAATTGGTGCCTACATTTCTTACCCACCTATTTCTTCATCATTCCAAGAGGGTCAAAGTTCCTTCTTCGATTGTGGAAATTGAATCCAAAATTTTACATCTCCACATCTAAAAAATTAACCAGTTGAGCTGAGGTACAAACATATATTCCCCTTCTAAGGCCAAAGGATATGGAATTCCTTCCCTATGCTTGATCTTTAATAATTGATGTTAGGCACATATTTTCCTTGTCATTTCTAGAGTTACAATTTTGTCATTTGGGTATCTTGGAAATCTATAAGGAGTGTAACGCCCCGCCACACAACCCTAGGGAAAGTTGCAAATAACTACACAATCGAACTATTTTTTTTTTAAATAAGAACATTTAGCATATAAGTTAGAACAATTAACATATAAGTTCACTAACCATTGCCAACCAATCCCCTAAGGTTGCGAGACTGTGTTACTCAGACCAAACACGGAACATGAATTAAAACCATACCATATAATTACTTAACAAATAAAGTTCACATACATTCTATTCATAATAGTTTACATCCAAGAATATGAATTACCACTTGATTCCAATAACATAGTTTACAACATAATTACAACACTCATTCCCCGAATGAGATAAATCCAATAAGTATAATTACATATTACAAATTCCACCTTGATAACAAATGAGGGGTAATAAAATACAAGAGTACAGAGAGAACAAGGCAAGAGAAGAAACCGAATCCCACGAGCTCTCCATATGGAAATCTCGACCATATGAACAAGAAGAAGAACCAATGGATTAAGAAGCACATGCCACCCGACCACGTGGAACCCAAAGGCCCCACTCCCTCTATGCTAGGAGATAGTAACAAGGAATTCCTACACAAGACCATCTACCACTAGACACAGGCTACACAAAACTGATATGAAATAAATACAAGTACACATCTCATGAATGAATGGTCATACGCACAACTCTAGGTACGACTCTCACAACACCGACATAGGTTACATTGCTTCCAAACATAAAATAGATCAAGAGTGTCACAAATATCAAGAACAAATTGTTGACTTAGGAAGAGTGTCATCGCATAGCTCATCAAGGGATATCCTCTAGGAATCTTCCTAGGCTTCGGCCCCCACACCATGGGTTATCCTGGTGGCCTCTACCGAAACCCTGGCACCCATGCTCACTCATGCGGAATCAAATACCTCTCGTGAAGACGAGATAGATGATCTTGACATTCCAGGCCTTCTTGTCTCATCCCAAGTCTAAAACAAGCCCTTGGGTCCATGAGCGAGGCATAATTAATCTTATTTAATATTTGATGCAACCTAAGCTTCTAAAAGTTTATTTAGTTATCACTGAATTAACCAACTTGCAAAGGGTTATCCCTGGCACCACTTTGTGCATCGGCCCCCATTGCAAGCCACTCTCCTAAGACAACACACACGGTAATAACCACAACAGGTAACCAGATAAATACAACCTCTCCATTCAAGGAGGTAACAAACCAAGGAGACTCACTCCAAACACTAGAGGCAACAAGGTCAAGACCCTCTCCAAACACTAGAGGCAACAAGGTCAAGACAATCTCCAAACACTGGAGGCAACAAGGTCACAAATCCACTCCAAACACTGGAGGAAATCAAAATACCAAAAACCACTCCATCCAAAGGAGGCACACATTACATAACCCACTCCCATTCCCAAGGAGACACACACCATCCCCGTTCATGAAAACCGGGTGAAACGACATGGTGTAACTATACACATTTTCCACAACACATCAAAGGTTGAATCACGTACAACCACCCATACCAATAAATGAACCCCTATCTGGAAGACTTCCAAAACATTCACTCTAATCCCACAACATCGAGGACGAACATTATAACACTACAAGCATTTCAGATAGTTAAATAAACTAATGTTCGGATTTCCTAAATCCAGTCAAACACAGTTTTCATGACTTGCATTTATCCAATCAATAAACTCATTTCCTTTCACGACGTTGACATATATATATATCAACCATTCAATTACTCAAAATTTCATAACCATATTCCAAAATCAAGACATTTTAATAAATAACATCATCGAACTGGAATTAAACCAATCAATCACTCTACGTTTCACAATCATATACTGTAAGTAAATCCACTTGATTTATAAAACATCTGGATTAAATAAATTACTCTTATAGCAATAAGTCAAACAACTCAATCTCATATGATTCATTAAATCATTCGTTACTTCTAAGTTTAACCACTGTATTCTATAAGTTAAACTTTTAGTAAATAATCATTTAGATCAAATAAATCAGTCTTAATCTCAACTCCGCATTAAATAAATCAACTAAAACTCATCTCTTCTTGAACACAAATATATTCCAATCAATTATACTAAATAGTATATACATAAATCCTCTTGCCGACATTAAAGAATTTAAACCAATAATACAACTCTACTTGATCAATCTATAATTAATCAAAATCAAATTATAAATAAATCAAACATTTGACAAATAAAGTCCTTTGATTAAAATAAATCATTTGTTAACCCTAAGCTCTTCAATTATGTTCCATAATTAAAATTTAATGATTAAAATCAACTGATTGAACTAAATCAATCATTATCTCTAAGTTTCACTATTATGTTCAAAATCAAGATATCTTAGTAAATAACATTTAACTTAAATCATTTAATCCATATTTCATCATAGAATAAATAAATAAATCAAAGTCAATATTTTATGTAAAACGTTTGATCAAACATCAATTTTCATTTCCTCATTACCAATGCGATTATCAATTCTGATTAAGTTCTTATTTTAGATATTCAAATATTATTTAAAATTCCAATATTTCCCGTTCAAAACATAATTTTAAATAAATTCGATTAATTAGAGGAACTCTGTTTATTTCAACTTTGATGATAAAATCAACTCCTTAAATAAATTATATTTAAACAGAACGTATATTGAATCTATAATTATTCTTTAATTATTTCAATTTAAAAACCACCAATTTCAAAATTCCATTTTACCACTTAATGTACAGAAGAGATAACATACAATATAATATATATACACATCAAATATATTATATATTTAAAAAATCTATGTTTAATATATATTAATTTCTATATATAATCAAAATTTATTAAATATAATATATATATATATATTATAATAAATATATAATATATATAATTTAAAATTAATATATATATATATATATTATACATATATTATAATAATAAACATATATATTATAAAATGAAACTTAATAAAAATTAAAAATTTTAATAAAACAAATTTTATACAAAAAGGTATAAAGGCCTTTGGCCTTTGGCTGCAACACAACCCCAACAGGGGACGCGCCCCTGTGTGGCTGCTACGCAGCCTCACACAGGGGACGCAGCCCCTGTGGTGGCTGCCTTGCAGCCCCTCCCCAGCCATGGGGAGCTTTGCACAGCCAGCGCCCCCATGGATGGGGGGTGGTTGTGGGCAGCCCCACATAAAAATTACAATTTTATTAATTTTTTTTAATTTATGCGATTTCGTTTAGAAACAAAAAAACAAACGAAAATCAAAAACCCTGACAAATTTCACCAATATAAACCAGAAATAAGAAAAAAAAAATCCAGATCTCAAAAGATATATATAAATGTGTCTTAATTTTCATAATCAGAGTCAGATTGGACAAATTTCATGAGGAGAAAATTGAGAAGAAGAAATTTAAAGCACAATAACAGGGAGAATTTTTCTGGGTTTTCCCCAAATTGACAAAGGGATTAAATCTTTTTGTTTGAATCCTTTTTCAAGATCTATTGCTTGATTTGGACGAATTTCATGGGTTTTCATTGGTTTCAATCAACATTTCAAGGATTTCTCACACAACCAACAAAGATTTTCAAACATTCATTTCAAAGATTAAACTATTTTCAAAATGACAAAACAAGAACAAAGAGGAACCTGGTTTTTTCCTCCAAAACTTGAAGCCTTCAAACATGGAGTTTTCCAATTCCTCCATTGAATCCATCCCAAGCAAAAGTCTCCATCTCCTGAACCAAGGAATTTGAAGAACAAATTGAGGGATCCTTTGATGCTTTCATTCCTTGCCAAACTTCCCCCAAGATCTTCATCTTTCAACCAAGAATCCATCCAAAAATCCAAAAGCCCTCTTTTGCAACCAATTTTCCCATAAGAAAATTGAAAGAAAAACCCTAAATGAAAATATATTCTTTTTCCAAATTTTCCAAATTCAAATTCAAATCCACTTCAAATTAAATTTCAAATTCACATTCAAATTCAATTCAAATTAAATTGCAAATTCAAATTCAAATCCAAATTTAATTCAAATTCAAATTCAATTTCAAATTCAAATTCAAAAACAAATATCTTTTACCAAAAAAGTCAACTATTTCCAAAAATATCTTTTCTACCCCAAAGTCATTGCATTGAAAATATTTGGAATTTTAAATAACTTAAACAATTTTCAATTTTCTAAATAGAATTCAACATATTTTAAAACCTTCTTTTCACACAAACTAATTTAAATCTTTTAACACTTTTAATTCAAGGAATAACTTAATCAATTCCACAATTAATTTAATTAATCAATAAAATAAATCTAATCCAGTATTAGATTATTTTATTAACTAAATTAAATTAATTAATAAAGTAACATTCCTAGCATTATAATCAAAAGCATTTAATCAATAGTTAAGCAACATAAGCCATTTAACTTGAATTAAAATAAAGAACACGGAGACATGGCAACATAACAACCAACCCGACGACACACTGTGACTAGGGTGGTGGCTTGACATAGAAAAACCTAGCTACTATCTCCCAATCATTTTCCGTTGGACAAGGGACACGCTCAGACCTATAGAACCAGGTGGAGTTGATGTCCTGTACCTGCATCCTGCACACGATACGAGTGTCGAATATGCATATAATATATTAAAACACACCGTGAAGAGGAAATCGTGGAATCACAGGGCGCTTGCACGTGAGTGATGTGATCCCGTCCCCTTCACCAATACAACATCGCTAACTAACGCATCTAATCATCACTGATATAATCAAAGCATGAACATCAATAATTCACACACATGCTAATTTAATCCATAACATGTCATAAAGATAACATCGGAATAAAATAACATCACATCCAAAATATAACTTTCACATCGTTTAACAATTCCGATCACAAGTGGCCTAGTTCCAAAGTCACATCATAACATAACAAGGCATTACAAGGAGAACAATGCCGATCCAAATATCCAAAATGGAGAGGTGTTACAAGGAGCTCCCAAGAGTCCATCCATCCTAAAATATGTGAACTTTGGGAATCAGATGAGCCAATACCCGAACATATTAAGCATCTACATGGCTAAGGAGGAGATTCTTTTGTTTGTATCCCCTTGTAGAGTCTGGATTGTAAACATAATGAAGGAATCATTTACCCTCTTGTAATGGTTTTTAGCATTTTACATTTGAATTTGGGGATAACAATCATATACCTTGTGTTGATTAGGGCCAGTGCCAATAGGTCCCAAACAAGTTAGTCCTCTATATCTAAAATTTGTAGCAAGAAGGTATACTATGTAGGAAGCCATATTGAATATACCAATTTTATTTACTATCAAAAATTGGTGATTGATGTTATCACTAATAATTTAGGCCCACAAGAACTTTGTATGTTGTCTCAAGATCTCCATAGTAAAACATATAATTTATAAATGTAGAGGCCAAACTAATTCCCACCACTCTACTCAAGAGAGTGACTAAATCATTGACTTCAGTGATGAAGTCATTTCTATATAGGTGCTTAGATAACTTATTAGCAAACCCATTGGGATGTTTCATTCACATTTTGTTTACAACTTTCATACAAGCCTTTGAATCTTGATCAAATACCCCTATGACTTGCTCTCTATAGTTAGGATTTTTAGTGTCATAAAATTGCACCTTGTGGCAATTTCACACTTGCCTATCTAGCCTGTCGCATTTATGGCACCCTACCGCATTAATGACAAAAACCTATGAGTTAGAATTTCATGATTTCAACTTCATAGGGGACAACAATGAAGTGTTAGGAGTTTGAACACCTCATTTTTGGGAAATTTTGAGTAGGATGGTTGTGTGATGCACTAGCTTCCCTAAAATTTCTAAAATTCAAATGAGGGAATCTCACATCCTTTTCCTATGACATGTGTCATCGTAGTAAGAATGTCGGTGTAATAGATCTTCCCACCCATGCAACCTCACAAAAATCATATTTTCACTCTTTCTCTCATTCCTTCTTGCTCTCTTTCCCTATTCTCTCTTCTACATCTTTTCTATCTTGCTCTCTGCAAGGAAGCTCTACCAAATTTCTATCACAAAAATAGTCAAGGCTCTCTAAGTGCAAGTAATAATGTCACATCTATCAAGCCAATAGGGGAGCCATAGGGTGTTTTTAATTCTCTCTTTTCTATTTACAACCTCTATTTATCTCATCTATTACATTCATGATAGGGGCTCTCCTCCATAACATAGTTTTTTTTTCTATCAAACATCTTTATATTTCATGACATTTTTTCTATTTCTATCTATCTGGTTGTTCATGGAGGTGGAAACACCAAAATGAGGTTTTGATTGAGGCAAGCCCCAAAACAACCCCAACATTTTTCCCTGTCCTTGTGTGTAGATATACGGATTTGAGTTGGGTGTTGTAGATTCAAGTTTTTTACTCTTTATTTTGATAGGGATGACAATGCGGGACACAAACGTTCCTATGAGGCACTATCATCTGTGGTTGAGTATTTTCCCTTCTAAGGGTACAATATTTGAGTTCTCTATTTTTGGATTTGTAATCTATAGTTTGTAATTTCATCATTAGTTTTTTTTATTTAGCAGTTTATTATCCTTATTCTTGGTAGCTTAGCATTTCATTTGATCTAGTTTTTCAAATATTCTTTATTTTCTGCTTTGTCACCTAAGCTTTGTACTTTGAGGTAATCAAGGGCTATTTGATCCTTGTAGAATCTGTTTATCTTGAGTATCGAGAGTAGCAAATCCCCTCCTTTACATTTTGGTGAACCTGATGTGAAGCAAATCATGTCTGATCTTTTTCTTCAAAACTTCAATTCCTTTGACAATGCATTATCTAAACAATATTTTGATATGTTGGATGATTCCCTAGATGATTTCTTAGAGGCATCTCCTTCTACCCAAAGATATCATGAACAAACTTCTTTATCAAAATTGTCTTCTTCTTTGCAAGTCAAAGAGTTTGTGAATGTGGTTGCAGTCTCTACATCTCATCAAAGGCCTAAAAGACTAGTCATTTATGTGAATCTAACTAGCCCATATCTTAAAATAATTCATTCTATTTGTGGGTTTCCTAACACTAATGAAACATTGGACCTTTGCATGAGATTCATGCAATCTAAGGCTCCCTCTTATAGAGTGGTAGCCCACACTTATAATAGTAGAAGGAATCAACAAAATTTAAACCAATATACTTCTCTACCACCTTCTCAACCAAGCCTTCCTCAAGCACCTAAACCTATAGCTAAGGCACCTAGTGAGTATGATCTTGTCGAGGAACTTCGTGTTACTCTTGCCAAGATCTCACTATGGTATTTTCTTCAGACTACATCAATTTACCAAGGTATGCTCTAGTAATCCTTGAAAAAATTATCTTACCTTCTTCCGCTAGGCCAATGAATGTGAATGCATTGATAGCTCATATTCATGTGGATTCACCAAATATTAGGTTCTATCCACATGAACTCCCACCTTTGAAAGTAAAAAATCAAGTAAATCCCTTAATGATAATAGTCAACATCAATAAGATTGGTGTTAGGTGTGCTCCTGTTGATACTGGTTCGAATCTGAACATATGTAGAATTGACTTGTTACCTAAAATTAAAATTGATTCATCTTCTCTTACTACTTCTTTATGCATTCATGGATTTGATAACGATGGTCGATAAGCCTTAGGCATGATAATATTTCCTTTGACGTTGGGACCCATTACCGTTCCCACTCTGGTATATGTTATGCCAAGACCATTACCTTACAACATTCTCTTGTGAAGAACATGGATTCATGCTTTAGGAGTAGTCACTTCTACCGTACATCATTTTGTGGAATTTTTTTCTAATAAAAAAAGTAATTACAATCAAGGCTGACCTAGATTCTATATAGTTATGTGAAATGGAAATCGTTGATTGAGCCTTGGTTGCTGCTACCCTTAAAATATTATTCCTTCATTATCTTCAAATGTGTTGAAATCTACTCCAAATGTGCTTGTTACAAAGGCTACACTTGAGATGGATGTCCCTAAGGAAGATTGTCCTAAAGCAGAGAATCCTAAGTCTACCCCTTCTACTTCTTCTAAATAAAACACATGTCTTGGTGTTGATTGGGGATCCTAGTACTTTACTAAATCCATTATCATTGAGTACAAATAAGATCATATCCACCTAGACATTCCAACGATCCCATACACCTCCATCAAGAAATCTGATTGCCCTCCCACTAAGGAAAATGATCATGTTCATGTTAAGGAGAATGATCACACCTTTGCTAAGGAGGATAGTCTCGCTTCTATTAAGGAGGCTAGTGTTTGTATTCCCACTAATAAGGATGGTTGTGTAAGGGAGTATGATACTCATAGCTGGGATCATGCTCTTTACGTTGATCCTCCTCCTTCCTAGGAATTGCAAACACGTTATGGTCTAGGTTTCAATCTCCTTTCTAAATATGGTTATGGAGTTAACAGTTGTGGGCGTAGTGAAAAAGGTATTAAAGTTCCCATTGAGTTTGATTATCATGGGTATAAAATTAAACTTGGATATAGTCTTACGAAGTTTAAGAGGAAACCATGGTTGAATTTCAACATGATTCCACTGAACCTCCTTCTCTTGAGTTAGTTCATCCTGATTTTATTGAAAACAAGGTATACTATAATGAAGTTCCTCTAGATGTTTTCTCTTTGGAGGAAGTGCTAGAATAATTCTTAGGTGCCTACTCCCACTGACCTTCTCATAACCATAAATAGTGATTCCCATATTTCTTGAATAAACATGCATATCTTGGAGAATCCATTATGAGTACTAATAAGAAGGCTCCTTTGTCTAATGTGAATAATAGTACCCCTACACCTCATCCAGAGGATCATAGTACTCTACTTAAAGGGGATAAATCTGATGTTCTCATGGATCCTAAATCTTCTAAAAAATTGATTAAGATTGGAAAATGTATTTCTTCAGAAGAGTCTAAACAACATGTTAATTTATTGCATTCTCATCCTAATATTTTCAATTGGTCATATGAGGGCATGCCTAGTATTGACAAGTTTGTGGTGGATCACAATATCGTTCTATGTCCTGATGCGAAGCTCGTTAAACAAAAAGATTCATAAGATGAATCCCAAGTTTTCCTTATTAGTCAAGACTGAGATATAAAAGCTTTTAAAAGTTGGTTTTTGTAAGGAAGCTAAGGTAGCGAAACAACTTCCTACACTAATCTTGAGAGGAGAATAATGCAAAACATTATAGATCTTTTCAATTACAAAACTTAAATAGAAATAAACATAAATATCATGCATATCACAACACAGTGATTTACGTGGGGAAAACCATTTTGGGAGAAAAACCCCACACTCTAAAAGCCGCCCAATATATTATTCAGAAATCACAAAGATTACAATATTCTTGTAGAACAAGCTTCTCACAGGAGTATCACCAACCAGAGATCTAGAGGCAACACAACTGTTATCATACTCTCAGAATACATCACAATACATAGCCACAATACAATACCCTCATAAAATAGGTTTTCCTTCTAGGGTAAGTAAAGCTAATAAACTATCGACCATCAGATTTAAGACGTAATGATGAACGGTCTAGGTTTATAATAATAAATTATATTGTACCTTATGTAATTGCAAGGTTGAGACACATTTTCCCAATAGTTTCATTTTTCCTATTGACTATTCACCTTGGATATCGAATATAGTCATCATTAGTAAGCTTGATGGCCTTATTTTTATTTGTATTGATTTTCGTGATCTCAACAAGGCTTCTCTTAAGGATGATTTTTTGTTACCTAATATTGATATGATTTTGGAATCGACTATATGCCATGCCTTATTTTCCTTCATGGATGGATTCTCAGGCTATAATCAAATTTGTATTAATTTAGAAGATTAGTACAAGACAACCTTCACTACCCCTTGGGGTACCTTCTGTTATGTAGTCATATTGTTTGGGTTAAAGAATGTTGGAGCAACTTGCCAATGAGTCATGACTCTTATATTTCATGATTTCATTCACAAGATTTTAGAAGATTACATCAATGACATCTTGGCTAAGTTTACAACTCGTCAAGATCATGTAAAAAATATTTGTCTTATCTTTGAAAGGCTTCAACTCTATAAGATGAGACTAAATCCTCTTAAGTGTGTTTTTGGTGTAGATGTCAACAAAATTTTAGGATTTATCATCTCTCACCACGGAATCAAAGTCGACACAAATAAAATTGATGCAATAGTTAACATACCACCACCTAAAAACATCTCTCAACTATGTATTTTACAAGGGAAGATCCAAGTGATTTGTAGATTTGTATCTCAATTAGCCAATCGTACCCTTCCATTCATGTGTTTGTTGAAGAAAGATGCCCACTTTCGATGGGATGATGAATGCAACAAGGATTTTAATTCAATCAAAATTTAATTGTCCAATCCTCCTATCTTGATGTTGGTTATGTAGGATATACCCTTTTTTTTTTATATCTCCACACCACCTCATGCCTTAGCAACTTTATTAGCTTAGCATGACAATGATGGTAAAGAAAAATAAGTCTATTTTATTAGTCATATTTTTATTTATTATGAGATTCAATATTATGCCATGGAGAAATGTCTCACTCTCATTTTTCCAATGCAAAAGTTATGACATTATCTTCTTCATGTCAAAACCCATGTAATTGTAAAATGTGATCTTCTTAAACATTTTTTACTAGAACCGATCATTCGGGAAGGCTAGCAAAATGGGTAATGTTTCTCTCTAAGTTTGGCATCAAGTTCATAACTCAAAAAGCAATCAAAGGACAAGTTATCGATCAATTGGCAGAAGCTCCCTCATCTCACTCCTTCCCTAATTTGGATTTATTTTCGAATGAAAATCTCTTCACATTGGATCATGAACCTATCTAGGAGATGTAATTTGATGGATCAAGATGTCCAAATAGCTCTAGGGCAGGTGTAGTTGGTTCCTCTATCCTTTCAATTAGAATTTTATTGCACTAATAACATCATCGAGTACAAATCCCTTATTACTGGCTTATGTATCACGATGACATTAAACATTAAACATATTCACATTCATGGTGATTCTAAACTTATTGTAAATCAAATTACAAGAACATATCAAGCAAAGAAGAATAAACTATTTCAGTATTGGGATTTGGCTTTATCCTTGCTTGATTGTTTCTCCTCTTTCACGATAGATAGTGTCCCTAGGAGAGAAAATCAACATGTAGATACAATGGAAAGCTCAACCTCCCTTGTACCCTTAGACGATGGTGTAGGAGAGTACTACCTTGTGGTTCACATTCTCCGCTCTCCCGCTATTTCAGATCTACTTGAACTTGTTGGTCTCATGTGTGCTCACGTAGACTCGGGGGAATGGTATTCTCGCAATTATAATTATCTGAAGACTAGAAATCTTCCCAAAGATGGGACTAAAAACACTCACACTTAGATACATTTTTTTTCTTTTGGTATATTATCTGATGTTCTCTATCGAAAATTCTATAATGGTCTTCTTCTTTGATGTCTCACTAAGGCTAAAATACCCCTTTCCCTTTAAGAAGCTCATTCTTTCTCTAGGGGTGGAAATTTCAATGGTAAATCCTTGATGTGTAAATTGATTCATATAGGATACTATTAGAAAAAAATGGAGCAAGACTCCTTTTCCTTTATCAAGAAGTGTCCTCAATGTTAGCAACACAACAATCTCATTCAAGCTCCTACACAAGAGCTTCAAAATCATACCTCTCCTTGGCCATTTGCAAAATGGGGGTTAGATATTATTAGCAAAATGTCACCTCCTTCTTCTAAAGGACATACCTTCATCATCACCACCATTGATTACTTTACAAAGTGGGTCAAAGCTATTCCACTTCAATTCACTAATGTTGATGCAATTTGTATCTTTCTTCTAAACAATATCATTGCTCGCTTTGGATTGCCTTCTAACCTTTTTTTTACAATGGTACTTCATTTAGGAACAAAGAGGTGAAGCAATTCTTGGAAAATTTTCTCATTCAACATAGATTTTGTACACCATACTATCCTTAATCTAATGGCCAAGTTGAAGCATATAATAAAAATCTTAAGCTAATTCTTCAAAATATGGTGAATACACACTATAAATACTGGCATACTAAATTGACATACGCATTATGGGCCTATTGCACACGTGTTCATACAGCTATTGGTACAACCCCGTACAACCTCATGTATGGTGTTGAGGATATCATTCCCTTAAAGTTGGAAATTCCATCTTTGTGGGTTTACCTTAAAGGGTTAATTGATAATGGAACTTACTATGATGAAATTTTAAACCATCTTGAGTTACTCGATGAGCACCAATTGCATGCCCTCAAACATCTCCAAGCTTATCAACAATCTATTTCTAAACATTACAATCAAGGTGTTATTTTTGAAACTTTCAAGGTAGGTGATCTCATTCTCTATGAGAACAGAGGAATGTAAATGTGCCACTTAATCAAAAGGGGAAATTCAACCCTAATTCACTAACTCATTTGACTGCAAAATCCGATGAAAATTTCTGACGAAATATTTATAATTTGATGTATTGTTGGGTGCTTGTGAAATTTGAAGTGTAATTTTTAATTTTTTTAATTTGGAAGTTCGTCAAAATTTCGACGAACCTGGTTTTCGTCTAAATTTTGACGAAGTTTCATCGAAATTTAGACAAACATGTTCATCGAAATTTTGACAAAAATGGAAAATCAGAAAAAAATGAAATTGTGGCCTACATGAATAAAAGTGAGTTCGCCTATTTATTGCGATAGTGTTTTGCTGTACTTGTGAATTTTTTATACTTGCGAATTTTCTCTACTTGAGACAATTTGTGGAGAACTAAGGACAATTTTCTTGGGAAAAGAAAAAATTCAAGAAGATATCACCAGGTTGAGGGTAGTCATTGTCTTTTTCCAGAATTCATTTGTGAAGTTAGATTTGTACTTCCAGGTTTGAAAATCATATTTTAAAGCAACATCTCATCAGTTTTCATTGTTAGACTTGTGCATTTTGAGAATTTCATTTCCATATTTTTTTGTGCAAGTTCAATATTCTTATTTTAGGAGTCTAATGGCTAGAAATAATAGTAAAATCAGAATTTAATAAGTTCTAGAATTAGCATTTTAAAGTGTTTTTTGGGTTCATTAACTTCAGACTATCTTCTCTTTTACAGGGGTGGTTGCATGCCAAAATTTTTTGGTGCAAAATATCAGAATTATTAGATTTTGTTACTTGTCTATGATTAAAAATTATTAGAGTTTGAGTTTGATACTTTTTTAAGATTTAAATATTCAAGCTTGGTAAAGAAAAATCATGTCAGATAATATTAGTGCAGAACAAAATGAACAGACTATTGCTAGAATGTGGGCTAGATTGAAAAGAAAGGGTGATGGGAAATGTTATTGTCCTTGCAATAATTGCAAGGGCTTAAAGACGAGAAGACTTTTAATCACAACAGTTGAGAAACATTGTAGGCAACATGGTCATGTTGAAGGGGGGCATGATTATCGTCCATTGGTAATTTGTTCATTATATGTCTTTATATTGATTGAATTTGTAAATGTTTATATCATTTTAACATTTCTATATATATAAAAACTCACTTGATCATGATCATGGTTTATTTGTGTCGGTCATTATTATAAAGGTGGGGCACCCTAGGGCACAAGATATGGATTATCACACCCTGAAGAATGTGTTTTTGCAAGCAAAGGAACATGGAGCTATGAATATCAAAGATGAAGTTAATGATCCTATGGAAGAAGATGATCATGCACCAGAAAACACAGTTGAAGATGATGGTACAAATACATTGATCTGTGACACATTTAGTGGCGCAGTTGATCATGATGATCAAGATGACTTTGATGATGTTCATGATTTATCTGTACTTGAGAAGGCACACGAGCCCCTTTATGAAGGCTCTGAAACAACTCTTCTCTTTGTTGTATTTTTGATGGTGAACTTGAAGGTTATGAATGATTTATCCAACATAGCAATGTCACAGATGTTAAAGTATGTCATATATGTCATCTTTTTTCATCTATTTTAATTGTTGTTAGTTCATCATTAGTAAATAAAAGATGAAATATGTACCATTAATATTCTTTATATTAAAAATTTATTTTTTATTATAGATTGATTGGTGAATTTTTGTTACCACCATCAAATATTTTACCTCACTCATATCGAGATTTATCTACCATTATGAAAGATATTGGAATGGAGTATCAAGCAATAGATGCATGTCCCAATGATCATATTATATATCATAAACAACATGAATTTTCAATAGAATGTCTAGAATGTCATATCAGTAGATATCAAACATATCAACTAACAAAAAAGGTGTCTCGCAAGGTTCTTCGTTACATTTCCATTATTCCATGTATGCAACGATTATTTAGGTGCGAAAGCTTAGCGCAATTTATGGATTACCATGCACGGAATAGAAGTGGAGATGGAATTCTTTGAATGCCTACGGATGGTTCTGTATTTAAAGACATGGAGGAAAAATGGCCACACTTTAAAGAAGAACCTCGTAATCTCAGGCTTTCATTGGTAGTGGATGGTGTCAATCCATTTGGAGAGCTGAGATCTATTTACTCGGTGTGGCCTATTTTGTTATCAACAATAACATTCCTCCATGGATGTCAATAAAAAGGGAGCACATAATGTTGTCAATGATTGTTCCAGGTATTTTCTTACATCAATTTTCTTTAACATAGTAGCATCTCATTTGTCTTATTTGTTTCATAATGACTTATATTTTTTTTATTCAATAGTCATGTACATTAATTATATATATTGCAGTAAAATGGTTATAATAATTATGTAATGTTTATGTTCATTATTCAACTAGGTAAGTACCAAGTTAAAGATATGAATGTATATATCGAGCCTCTTATCAACGAGTTACTAAAGTTATGGAATGGTGTCACTATGTATGACGTCTCTAGATCAATAGGACAGATAATTTCAATTCCATACAATGCTTGTATGGACAATTCATGATGCCCCAGGTATAACACATTTTTGTGGTATGTTATAACGTTCGACTGCACTTTAACAATATTTAATTTGATGAAGTAGATATCATGCATGTTTTTAAAATAATCTATTCATTATATATAATTATAAAAATTGGCATATTTAATCCAATTATATATGATCTTGCAGGGCTTCAAACAAAGGGAAAATTTGCATGTCCAATTTGTGGTCCAAAGATGAAATCTAGTCGTTCAACAAGTTTAGGAAAGCAGGTGTTTGATGAGTATAGGAACTTCCTCCATAGAAATCATAAGTATTGAACTACTGAAAAACATCTTTTCAATGGGAAAGGGGAGACTACATCAAAACCACGAAGAATGACACCTCGCCTATGGAAGTTGGAATATAATAGAATTAATCGTCAAGGTCATACATCGGATCAAATTGTTTATCTATCATATATAATATGTTTTGAATTTATATTTTTATATTGTGTTTTGCTTGCTCATGTTGTAATTGACAATGATTGCCGTTGTTAATTTGTTTAACTTATATGTTTCATGAAGGTCATCAAGGCATTAATGGCCAGCTTCCACAGGGAATGAAAAGTTATCCCAGACAATTTAGTAGGTTTCCCTACTATGAGCAACTACAAATTATGCATTTGTTTGATACAATGCATATCGGAAAGAATATAACATAAATGTTATGGAAAATATTGGATGGAAGGCTTGACAAAGAAAAAATTGTCAAAATTTGTAGTGACATTCAAAAAGCCAATCATGCAATGAAAAATGTCATTCAATTAAATAGCGATGGAGACCAAATTAATATAAGCATCATTCCTTGGTTATTAACGAAGCAGCAAAGCAATTCTATAAAGAAGTCATATGAAAAATTCAATTTTGCACAGGATTTGCTGCAAACATAAACAATATCATAAAAAAGAAAGGTGAATTTGGGTTAGGGATGAAAATGCATGATTGGCATACCTTCATTAAGGTAATTATTCTAGTATATTATATATATATATATATATATTTGTATACTGCATGTACTTTTCAGTGTATTAGGTTTACTACTTTTGGAAAAATAATGAAAAGATCATTGTATAATTGTTGCAGTACGTTCTACGTCTATCTCTCCCAGACAACTTCGATAACAATGTCAAGCAAGTTATATATGATCTTAGAAAATACATGAGGTAAGTAGAGATATTTGTTCAATCCATTGTATAGATCTTATAATTTCCATTTGTTTTACTTGTTATGTAATATATTGTATATTGTTGTTAAATTTTGTTAATATATTTGCACCTTGAATCACTTGTAGATGGTTGTCATCTAAAGAAATCCATAAAGAAGATATAAATTATTGGAAGAGAAAAATTCCTCGTCTAATGTGTGAAATGAAAAAGTGTCTACCTTCAACATTTTTCAATGCACAAAAACACTACCTCATACACCAAGTTGAGGAGATTGAATTGTGTGGACCTGTACACACACAAGGTCAATGTGGATGGTTGAGAGGCACTTGAAATTTTTGAAGGCTTTGGTTAGACAAAGAGCACATCCTAAGGGTTATATGGTGGAGGGATATATGGTATACCAGACCATGGTGTACATTACTGAATATCTTCCTAAGTTTGCAGCAAAGATCCATGTAGATCGCATTTGGGATCCCAACTCCATTAACAAATTTGAAGGGGAGTACCTAATGTGGAAATGTAGATTGAGGAAAGTGATAGGTGATTATAATACATTTTACATTTAGTTTTTATGTATATTTTACTTATTTAATTATTAATCTTCAATATACATCAATTATAAATCAAGGTCATATACCGTGGTAATTAACTAGTTGATGTAGACCTAGGAGGATCAACTCAACCAACCTATCAACCTACCTTTAAGAGGCTTCCAACAAGTTTATAATGACCACTTTAAACAATCCAAACAACTCTCAAAGCCTAACAAACAACAGAAGTCAAATTTCACACTTTGACTCGAATCCTTGTAGCAGTGCAAACCTAGTTTTTCCCAATAACTCAAAACTTTCCCAAAACACCAGACAAACCCTTGATGGTTTTAGACACCCATTTTGGTGTTATTAAACATACTTCAAGGGAAAGTACAAGTCCTTTGGACCAAATCACCAAAATCACCCTTTCTAGGTTGTGTTGATTAAGCTAATTAGGCCTATTTTACAAAGCAACTAGTCTTTTAACTTGTCATATGCCCATGAAATCTTGGGGAAGCAATTTTATGCCTCCAAACCTCCAAATCCACAAAAATATTCCACTTGTACGACCAGATTTTTTCCAAACCCAAAAACCCTTGTTTTAGGCCAAAAACATGAGGGTTTATTCAATCTCGTACTTCCATGACCTCTCAGACCTCAAAAAAAACTCAGAAACAACCCATTAGGTCTACACATGGGTAAAAATTCATAAAATCAGATTGCCCATACATATTTTGTTGAAACGTAGGCTTGAACCTCTCATTTCACATGTTTTTCCTCACAAAACTCTTGAGGACAACAGCTATACCTTCTTTACTTATTGTCCTATGAGGCTTTACAATTATCACTTTATGCCTTGTAAAGGCCTTTACACCTCAACTACTGAACAACCACCTCTACAACTGATTATTTAATCTTTTATGATCACATGAAACATAAAACACACTAATTTCAAGGTTGTTAACATCACTATTGAAATGTTTTAATTTTTTGAATTTGTTAACGTGGTTTGTGAATTTCAAAAAAAAATTATACAGTTGTTCGAAAGTGGGATGCACTACATTTGTACGTCGCAAAAAATCTTGATTGGATGACGGTATGGATTGAACGATGTCAACAATTTGGTCGCATAGTAACATGGGAAGGTGTGGCTTCATTGGTTAAAGAAGCTCATTGTAATGGAGATTCCAATGTTACACAAAGGGAAATTGATTTAGCATATGGTTTAAGAGATAAACAGGTACATATAAATATATTAATCGCCCATATTATTTAATTATTTTCAATTATATTGATGTATATATATGTTGAGATTTTTTTCTTTGCATACATTCGGCCAAGAATAAATATGTTTATCAATTGATGATATTGCAATAATTTTTTCATGTTTGACATATTGTAGGTGAAACACCACAAGGCTATGTGCTGCAATGGTCATAAATTTTGAATCAAAAAATTAGATGACACGAAGAAAACTTGTGATTCTGGGATAACTGCAGTGTTTCAGGTGACTAATGTTTCATCTAGAAGCGACATACATCTAGAAGTCTCAGAAAATTGATACTATGGGATTTTGGATGATATACTTGAGTGTGACTTTAAGTCTTTCAAATTATTTTTGTTCATTGTCCTATGGTACAGGCTACGATTGAATGAAAATGATCCCGAAAGAACTGTTATTGAACATGATAATGGATTTACCATGGTTAATACAAGGTCAATCATGTAAGCTGGAAATGAGCCCTATGTTCTTCCAAGCCAATGTGAGTAGGTATTTTACTCAGAGGTTCTAGGTAAACTGGGTTGGTCATTTGTTGTTAGACATGTCCAAGAGGAAGGCCAGTAAAGTATAATGTGGTGGAAGAAGAAGATACTGAAGAACTAGAAGATGATGTTAATGATGATTAGGATCAACAATTAGTTGATGATGTGCCCGACGAAGATGTCGAAGAGGAGAAAATAGATCATGATGATGGAGTTAATGTTCATGAAGATGATATCCGTGTGGATGATGACATTATCGAAAGTGATATCAATAATGATGATGATGATGATATGACCAATCCTTACAATGTTGAATCTAGATCGAATGATACGTCAAACAAAGAGTTTGATGAAGAAGAAGATCAATGACATTGAAATTTATGAGTTATGTGATTGTATTATCTATTTTATATTCATTTCTTGATAGAATTATATTTGACTTATGTGGTTACATAATTAATTCATGATGTTTTTAATTTTTATGCCATTACATAATTAATTCATGATGTACTTTTTAATGTTTAATTTTAATTCATGATGTTAAAACTGTTGTAGTTCTCCTAGAAATTTCCATATGATCATAATGAATAATGTTTTGGGAAATTTCATGAAAGATGACACATTGATAATAGTAGTGAAATAATTGCAAATTCGTTTAGATTTTTAGACCAATTATCACCCTTCCTATGCAATGACTTGTCATCCAGAGAAACCAAGTATAGTATGTACAAATAAACAAACCCACAACTACCTTATTTAAAGAGCATTTTCTCCCTTCCTGGCTCCCTAATATTGTCTAATTATTTTAAAGAGACCATGGGTCATACTATAAATCTTTATTCAACCCACTAAATATCTTGGTTAATGAAACTTGAAAAAAAACAACAAAACAATTGCTACATCTTTTTACTCCATGTGGAAATGAAGAGTGGAGGGACAATAATCTACTTGTTTAATAAAAACGTTATTTTAGAAGGCTTGATTAATAGAGAGATATAGAGAAGAGGGGGATAGAGGAGATAGGTTGAAGAGGAGGAGAGAGAGAAGAGATGAAGATAGATAGGAGGTAATAAAAAGGGAGGAAAGAAGAGGGGAGACTAGGAAAGGATAAGGTAGAAAGCTAGAGAGAGAATAAGATAAGGGAGAGAGGGGAGATAGCCTCAATATATAGAGGGAGAGGGAGAGACATAGAAAAGGGGTGATATAGAGAGATAGAGGGGGATAGTGAGAGAGAGAGATATATGGGAAGAGAAAGAGAGATGGAGATATATGGGAAGAGAAAGGAAGAGAGGTGGAGATAGAGAGTCGATGGATGGGGGGGATAGGGAGAGAGAGATGGTGAGAGATAGAGAGGGGGCCGGGAGATAGCTAAGAGGGGGAGGGAGAGAAAGGGATATTGATAGGTAGAGGAGGAGAGATAGAGAAGAGGGGGAGAGTCAAGGGAGAGATAGGTTGAAGAGGAAGAGAGAGAAGAGATGGAGATAGATAGGTAGAAAAGGGAGAGAAAGAAGAGGGGGAGACTAGGGAGAGTGATATGTAGAAAGGGAGAGAGAGAAGAAGATAGGGGAGAGAGGAAGAGATAGCTCAATATATATAGATGGAGAGGGAGAGACATAGAAAGGGGGTGATATAGAGAGAAAGAGGGGGATGGTGAGAGATAGAGAGAGATAGAGATATATGGGAAGAGAAAGAGAGATGGAGATATATGGGAAGAGAAAGGAAGAGAGGTGGAGATAGAGCTCATGGACAGGGGATAGGGAGGGACAGATGGTGAGAGATAGAGAGGGGGTCAGGAGATAGCTGAGAGGGGGAGGGAGAGAAAGGGATATTGATAGGTAGAGGAGGAGAGATAGAGAAGAGGGAGAGAGTTGAGAGATAGATAGGTTGAAGAGGAGGAGAGAGAAGAGATGGAGATAGATAGGTAGAAAAGGGAGAGAAAGAAGAGGGGGAGATTAGGGAGAGTGATATGTAGAAAGGGAGAGAGAGAAGAAGATAGGGGGGAGAGGGAGAGATAGCTCAATATATATAGAGGGAGAGCGAGAGACATAGAAAGGGGGTGATATAGAGAGATAGAGGGGGATGGTGTGAGAGAGAAAGATAGAGATATATTGGAAGAGAAAGAGAGGTGGATATATATGGGAAGAGAAAGGAAGAGAGGTGGAGATAGAGAGTCAATGGATAGGGGGATAGGGAGGGAGAGATGGTGAGAGATAGAGATGGGGCCGGGAGATAGCTGAGAGGGGGAGGGAGAGAAAGGGATATTGATAGGCAGAGGAGGAGAGATAGAGAAGAGGGGAGAGTAGAGGGAGAGATAGGTTGAAGAGGAGGAGAGAGAAGAGATGGAGATAGATAGGTAGAAAAGGGAGAGAAAGAAGAAGGGGAGACTAGGGATAACGATAT